>SNQJ01S0023098.1:70575-83254 GCA_010110895.2 Picea sitchensis
AAGGCCCACTATGGTAGTTAGATATAATAAATGTAAGAGGACTTCTTAGAAGATTCCTCCTTTAGAATTTTCTTAGGTGATGGTAGCACTATATAAAAGGGTTCAAGCAATGTAATGGGACATGAAGACAAGTATTTTATTGTGAGTGGTAGCTCAATAGGAATATTCCCCTTTGAAGAGGGAAGTGAACAGGAGAGGATCCCTTCCATAATAACATCCATTGTATGGTGTTTCCCTACCTCAAGGGTTTTCTTTATATTTTGTGTTCATGTTATGGTGAATGGTTTATGATTTAGTCTTGGTATTTTTGAAGTATATTTGCAGATCTCGTATAGGTACTTAATAGACAAATTCTGGTTACATTTGTAGAAGGAGCGTCTCACAGGGCCCCATCGGAATCTCCACCCACTTCGTTATGGGCCTTACACTATCACCAAGGGTGTGGGTAGAAATGATTTTGAGTTCAACACTCCACCTTTCCTTGGCTTGCACCCAGTGTTCAATGTGGACCTCCTTTGACCAAATTTTCCACCATTATTGGACACCTCAGACATCGTGGAACAACTAAAACCAACATAGCTCAACCCTGAATGCATGGAACAAGTATCCACTGATCATATAGTGGAAATAGAGGTCTAGGTAACTCGCTAGAATAGGATCCATATTTATCGAGTTGTCAAGGCAAGGAAGCTCCTATAGCAAGGCAAGTGGCTAACCCATGGCTAAATCCAGCAAACATTTCCTTACCTGATGGGGGAACTCAACACAATGGAAAACATTGCTTTTTAAAGGGGGAGGATTGATCTAGGTGGATATTGGTGGCCACCCACCTATTCCAACTGGCTCTTCTGGTCCATTTTTAGTTCAGCACGTTCTTTTCTACTTATTTGTAATTGTGGGTTCTACACTTTTAGGGAAATATGAAGCCCTGCACAAATTCCAGGTGGATACTGGTGGGCTCTGACCTAATCCAACTGAATTATTTTGTATGTTTTCAGGTCAGAACATCTTGTTTTACTTCCAAGGCCATTTTGGAGCCCAAAAACCATGTTTTTTTGGTTCGCCACAGTCAAATTGTAAATGGAGTCAAATTTTGATAGAGAAGTTTGTATTTCTCTAAAATACCTTTCCAACAGGCTATCACGTGCCTAAAACGGAGGTCATATGCAAACTTTATGACCCCAAGAAGTTGAGGTACCAACTTACCCATAGGGGAACACATAACTTTTGGCGTTTCACCTCCTAAGGTTAGGTTTTTGTATTTCTAGGGTTTTGGCATTCACGAGTAATATCAAAAAGGCCTTTGGAGCCTCATGGTAATCATTATGCTCAGACGAATGCATGTAGCAGACACATCTCTTCTCAGAGATAGCTACCACCATTCGAGCAAGTGATTCAGTTCTGCAATTTTACAGGTTCAGCGTATTTCATTTATTCAATAGAAGATATTGTTCACTGTATATCTGTGTTGTTCTTCATATCTGTATTTTTATTGTATTTAGTTTGTTAATCAATTTGTTCTGCTCCTAAATCCAGATCATTGTCCTACTTTTGATGACTATGGGAAGATGTTCCAATCAATCGATGTTGAGGATTCAACATCTCTCCTTGTGTGTAACATCCCTCAAAATAAACTATTTTTTAATTTGAAATTCTTAGGAAAATTATTTCTATTTTTGGTAAATTCGAAATTTGAATTTTTTTCCATTTATGGCAATTCCAAATTTCAAATTTAGTTAATTGTAATTAATGATTATGACAGTTGGGCAGAGATCTAATTTGACCCAACTAACTTATTGACTATGACACTTGTATGAAACAAAATATTTTATAATTATTGCTGAAGGACAAATGGAACATCCATGTTAACATCAGCTAACCATGACTCCATGAGTGGGGAACATGTTGGAACTACCTCAGGGCTAATTATTACAAGTGGAAAATCATGAATTTGGCCATTGGCAGCCTCTGAAAATCAAGTATTTGGAATGCTGTGAAAATCCCCAAGGGAAAAAAGACCTAGGCACCTTTGTTGTTGGATATATAGCATATGGGAGGAGGCAGGACGCTGCCTAGTATGCTGGAAAGGAAATATATCTATTGTTGCTACGAACACTACTTTTTGAGTTTGAGGCAAAGGGAAGACTATTGAAACTGAAAGGATTTGTTGAGGAGGAGTTCCGACTTAGTCCTCATGGATTCATGGTCAAGCGAGGGGGTGAACAGGTCAAGTGATTTGGCTGCCATGTTCTAAGGTTTGAAGGAACGTGGTTGTTCCATTTTTTGTTCGTCAAATTGTTCAGATATGTTCATTTCTCCTCCTCTATTTAAATGTCATTGTAAATTATTGACTGATAAGTTTCCATCTATTTAAGTATGAATGAATTATTCCATTTACTAAATTTTGTAGGAATGCAGTGAAAGTAGGATAGACTCTCACAAAATTTATGTAGTTGTGGAGTAAAAATCATGTTAAGTAACTTGACTGGAAATGAAATTCGAATGGTGGAGATATACTAGGAAATGTATCTATGTTAATGAATTTCTACTTCTTTAATTATGTTAGAAATTACTATCAGTTCGGCGCATCTTATACATCTCACTATTATGTTTTCACATTTGAATAACCGTGTAGTATCCATTATTCTGGAATAAATATGAGACTTATGAACAGTACATACTACATTACATATTTCCATTCCTGTGGGTTGTCTCATGATTTTTGGACGATTATCCTACCACATTTAAAACTACTGTTGTAAATGACTATATATATAATAGAAGCCAACTGTGTATACAAACACCTATATCAATATATATAGAGAGATAACCCCACGACTTGCTAAATTCACTTCCAAAGTCTAGAGTATGTATGTCAATAGTATTAAGGATGTAATGGAAGGTGATTAAGCCTAACTGGTTATATTTCAAGTTCTGGAAATATTGAATCAAATGAACCTTTCAACACAAAAGAAATTCTAGAATGAAATACTAGAAGAGTGAAAGCTCATTTTACTTCGAAATGAAACAAAGATTCTCGATGCATATTTCGATAGATTCAAATTTCATAATTCTATTAGTGAATGAAGAATTGTGACAACCTCTGTATAAACCAGAGATCAATGGAATAAAAGAAACAATACGTCTATTGTCCATAATGAAGTTGTTTGAAAAACACAATAATGTAGGAGTAACTAAAAGTAGGGAATATACTTTCTAGAAGCATATGGTTGTTATGCTCTTTGTTTTCATAAACAATCTAATCAAATTAAATAACCAGCATATCGAGAAAGTCTAAAATTTAATCATTCTATATTTCCTTTCTTTTCATTATAGTATATACAAGAGAAGAGTCTTGTGTCTTAAACATTAAAATAAAACCCAAATTGAGAACCCAGAATTAGGGGCATGCCCAACCTACGCAGTCACTGCGTTACAACCCTCCATAGTGAATATTTTTAGAACATTGGATACTTTTTCTTAATAGGAACTGAGAGTTGAAATGTACACATTATGGTATTCAGATTGAGAAGCTTTGTTATTATAACTTGGGACGATAAGTCCCGAGGAGTCTAAAAAGAACTAGAGTACCTTTTCCACGAGAGGATGCCCGAAATCTGAGAGTTCGGATGCTCCAACCCTACAAGGAAACCAAGTAAATTCCATTAGTATTTGTCAATGAATAATAGAGTTTCTTATACATGGTATACAAAATTGAAACACTGAGACAAATTGATTATAACAAAACAAATACAGAAGAATATGGATTGTACTTAACTTGGGGCCTTAACACAGGCTGTCTTTCGATGCACAGCTGATGAAGTCACCCACGAACTTGATGGGAGGAGGGGGCCAACATCAATCTAATGGGTACCCTCACAAATATCATAGGCCTCATCATTAGGTCACTTTATACATAGTTCTTAAAACCTAAATACTCGAAAGAAAAGAAAAGAAAACTTCGAAGGATTAAAATAATCAAGAAATAGAAGACAAAATGCATTATACACTCCAGACCGAATGCAAGAATCCAATTAGGGTAGAAGTTAGGCATTTTTTTGAAAGATGTAATTTCCATAAACTATAATATTGAACTAATATTCCATTGAATGTATTTTATTGAGTTCAAACATAAGTCGAATATCGGTACCAAAGAGATTGTAATGCTCGAAGAGTTGACAGAGCCAATATTCATGACGAATATAAATTTTCGAAGGGTAACTTACACACAGAAGTCGATATGATTTAATGGAGGATGTAACCCTAAGATTAAGTCATGAATTTGAATAACAACATACGATATCATTGATACATAAGGCTTCCACCGAGATATGGTCATTTGCAGGCTTACCTGAATGGGAATGCGGAAACCTTTAAAGGAAAAAAAAACTACCATCATAACTGTCACCTAATATTTAAGAAGGAATATACAGACTGGTAGACACCAAACGAGTGACTCAAACTAACAACACTCATTATCAATCACTAAGCATAAACCAGGAAATCCTTATATGAACTAATGTTGAGAATGACTATGCAAAGAAAAACGTGAAATGAGGAATACACAAGCATATTACCAAGAAAGAGAAAATAATAGGAAGGTTTTAATATCAATGAAGGAGTACCCTTTCCTGGTTAATGAGGATGACCTGTTCACATACTTTTCCACCTCTCCTCGGCATTTACACCAGAGTGTTTTCTCCACAGTCTCCCTCGAATCCTTCACACAGAGAAATTGATCCGAAATCGAGATGACCCTAACTAAATCTTCCGAAAAAAGGTTGAGAGGGAAATTTTAATGCTACCGTGTTAAGCCATGTGACATTCAGGAGGTGGCCTTCCTAATATGGGACACGAAGGCAGGTGATAGGCTCGGACGAGACCCTACATAGACCTCCTTTAAGGAACTGGATGGAAGGTTCAATGCGACCTGACAGTTCCACCATCGGTTCTCGCACCGAGTTAATAAAAAGGAGGGAAGGGTTTTCAGAACATTATCCTTTAACTGACGAAGTAATCCCAGTTCAGTTAGCATGCAACGATCCAATTCGTGAGGGGATAACCCTAGACTCCGACGAGAAATCCCCACCTTTTGTTTTAACTTGACAATGGGCCAATAACTAAGCTCATACATATTTTTCCTTCTTAGCACAATTTTTTACTAAGACCCTGATATAACAACCATACCATGACTAGGACTATTGTCCCTTTGCCAGAAAACTCTTAGTCTAGTTATGTCGAAATGCGCTATCCCTCATATCTTAGTACCAACTAGATAGGAAATCGAAAGATGCTCGGATGTTGGAGCTTACCCTATTAGAAAGGTTAATACCTCAAATTATATTGTATAAGAGGGATTTGATAGTACACATGCAATATTTTTCCAAATGTATGAAGCTTCACATATTAAGAATTAATCGATAGGAATATATATATATATATATACACTGTGTTTTTCCAAGGAATAAGGATTGTGTTATTTAGTATTGTTAACACTTCCATAATGATATAATATAGCAAGGAATTCAACAGGCCCGAAATGATAGGGCCATTCTTAATTTTTATTACGATTTCTTTGTAACTTGAATAAATTCTAGGAGAGTAAATAAATTAGGAACATAAGCCTAGGAGGAGTTGGACAGAGATCACGTTTGTTGCTAGAATTTATCTTTACACCTTGGAATTTGTGAACTGTAAATAAATGAAGTTGAGTTAATTATAAAGAGGAGAGTTAATGTCCCTGACATAAAAAAAATTATTTTGGTAATTTTGGGGAACATTACATATGGTATCAGAGAAAAGGTTACAACACTTGGACGTTGAACAGGGCCAAATTAATTACTTAGCACATATTTTTGTCTATATAAAAATAACAAACCATTACTGTTACAAAAAAAAAAACTCATTTATGTTTTGTGTTAATCATGGCAGCCTAGGATGACGCAGAAATCAGACTTGATGGGAACCCTGAACAAAGGCCTCTTGAAAATCAGAGGCAAAACAGTGATGGAAGTTCACCTACTGAAGTTTTGGAAACTATAAGAGGTCTCAATGTTGAACTGCAAGTTTTCAAAGYGGACAATGAGAGACTGAAAAAAGAAAAGCAKGAACAACAGGAAATAAATGAAGTCTTGTTATGAAGTATAGTGACAAAGAAAATCCCAAAGGGAAAGAACCAAGAAGAAGAATTCAGTAAAAGGACCTCCATGAATTCYAGTCCCGAAGCARAAAAAGGTGACAGGTCATCTGAAGGTACACCTTCAGCTGAAGATAAAACAAAAATAGACAGAAAAAKAAAATAGGTAGATCACCTTGAGGGAGAATTTAAGAAAATCAAACAAGCTACCTTTGATGGGGAGTCCAGAAYAGGGGAGGAAGCAGAAGCATGGTTATTAGACATCAATAAGTATTTCCAGATATACAACTATTCCAACAATATGAAGGTCAGAATGGCCATCTATAATCTGAAAGGAAAAGCCARCGTTTAGTGGCAAGACCACTATTCCAGCAATATGAAGGTCARAATGGACATCTATAATCTAAAAGGAAAAGCTAGYRTTTGGTGGCAAGACCTGAAATTGGCCAAGGGCCTAAAGGAGAAACAGATGGAATGGTCAGACTTTAAGAAATACTTTAAGAAAAAGTACCTATTTGAAATTTACTATGAAAGAAAAACCAAATAATTTTATGAACTACACCTTGGTCAAATGGCTATGGAATATCAAATAAACAAATTCCTATAATTACTAAGATTTGTACCTTATATCTAGGAGGGTAAAGTGAAAATCCAGCGGTTCCTAAGTTGTTTACCACAGTCCTACAAGGATAGAATCGAATTTGATAATCCCAAGTCCTTGAGTGAAGTATTCAGGAAAGACTGAATGTGTTACAACCAATACAAATAGTGGACTAAATTTCCCAAGGCTTGGAAAGATAAGAAACAAGACCGAATGAACCAGTGGAAGAAGGGATACCATCCATCTCCTTATCAGAATGCAGCAAAAAGATTTCCAAGGAAATATTTTCACTCCAACAATCCAAACATGCAAGGAGGTGGTAAACCAGTAAATATGGGAACAAATAAGTTTGGAGACAACCCCCATGAACCGTTAAAATGTTGAAAATGTGGAGAACCTCATCTAAGGAGGAACTACCCACGTTTGATTTCAGCAAACAAAACTACTGTTCACAATTTAAAGGAAACCTCTACAGTAGGGGATGTAGGCAGAAGCTTGCATCGGATCAATGTACCCGTGGATGGCTGGAAAGATGACCACCAGTCCTTTGTGGTGGAAATTGAAGGTAAAATCAATAACACTAGTATTTTTGTTTTAATTGATCCTGGAGCTACAATAAATTATATCACTCTTGGTATAGTGGAGTCAAATAAAATTAAGAAAACAAGACATGCAAAATATTGGCTAGTACAACTAGCAACATGAACAAAAAGAAAAGTTGTTGACTTTATTTCTGACTATGAGTTCAGTTTAGGTAGTCAAAACATAAAGAAAAATCTGAACATTCTACCATTAGGATCTTATGATGTAATTATTGGAATGGATTGGTTAGAAAATCATAAAGCAGTGCTAGATTGTTATGAAAAATCACTTAAGTATAAATACGAAAATGACACTGTTAGGACAATTCAAGGTATGCAAAAACCAGTCTTAGTTAGACAAATTTCAGCAATGCAAATCAAGAAATGCATGAGAAAGGGTTGTCAAGTTTATGCCATCCAAGTAACAAACCTATTAGAAAAAGAAAATAAACCCAACTTGGAGGATTTTGTTGTTTTGCATGATTTCAGATATGTGTTTGTCAATGAGATACTTAAATTAACTCCATGAAGGGAGATAGACTTTTCTATCAACCTATTACCTGGTTCAACCACTATCTCGAAAGCACCTTACTGATTGAGCTTGCCAGAATTAACAGAACTAAAAATTCAAGTACAGGAATTACTAGACAAAGAATATATTAGACCGAGTGTTTCGCCATGGGGAGAACCAGTCCTCTTTGTGAAAAAGAAAGATGGAACTCTAAGATTATGCATTGATTACAAACAATTAAACAAAATGACTATTAAGAACAAGTACCCCTTACCTAGGATAAATGATCTATTCGATCAAGTAGGTGGGGCAAAGATCTTCTCAAAATTGGATTTACGATCTGGTTATAACCATATTAGGAAAAACGATGAGGACATAAGTAAAACATCATTCCTAACGAGATATGTACATTACAAATTTTTTGTTATACCATTTGGACTCACTAATGCGCCAGCCACATTTATGTGTTTAATGAACAATATTTTCAGTCAATACTTGGACAAGTTTGTGTTGGTATTTATTGACGACATTCTATTATATTATAAAATAGAATAAGAACACGAAGAGCATTTAAGGATAGTTCTACAAACTTTAAGGAAGCACAAACTATATGCTAAATTCGATCAGTGTGATTTTTATTAGAAGAGAATACAATACCTAGGACATGTAATATCTGCAGAAGGCATTGTAGTCGATCCTGAGAAAATAAAAGCCATCATGGAATGGTCGATACCTAAGTATGTAATAGACATCTGGTCATTCATGGGAATCACCGGATCTTACCACAGATTTATAGAGGAATTTTCCAAAATTTCCTACCCTAGCACATCGTTACAAAAGAAGGGGACCAAGTTTAACTAGTCACATAAGTGTCTAGACAGTTTTAATAAGTTAAAGGAATTATTAACAACTGCACCCATTTTAAAGGTAGAAGAACCAGACAAAGACTTCACCGTATGTGTATACGTGAGTAAAGAAGGACTAGGTGGTGTACTATCTCAAGAAGGGCATGTTATTTGTTATGAGTCCCGAAAACTAAAGGAACATGAACAAAACTATGTCACTCATGACTTAGAGTTGGCAGTTGTAATACACTCCTTGAAGATGTGGCGACACTACATAATGGACAAAAAGTTTCTATTGTTGACTGATAATAGTGGTGTGAAATTTTTGTTTAGTCAGTCGGACCTTAATGCAAGGCAAGCAAGATGGCTACCCTTCTTAAGCGAACTTGATTTTGAGGTGAGACATATCAAGGGTAAGGAAAACAAATTAGTTGATGCTTTAAGACAAAGATTCCATGGATTGTTTGAAATAAACATTAGCAGGGCATAAAGTGATCTTGAGTAGAGGATAAAGGATGCAGGTAATAACGATGAAAATTACACTAAAACAGTGGTATAATTATAGAACACTACAAAAAATTCAGACAAAACAGATCTGAGTGTTGACAAAAATGGTCTACTACAATTTAAAAATAGAATATACATACCAAATTCTGTAGAATTAAATTTAACCATTTTGTATGAAGTTGACACAGACGCCGACCCTCTTGTCCCTCGGGTTGACAATCCACTACAGGATCGTTGTACTTCCTCTCCTTGAGTCGGATTGACTCTTTGATTCCTTTTTGGAGAATCCAACAAACACAAAATGATGCTTCTCAACAAATCCTTGCGAATTGAGCTCACGCGATCGAACATGAAACCTCAATTTCTACCTCCTTTTGACCAAACGATGTGGTCATGTTTCTCATGATTTTCGAAACCTCAATATTCGTGACTTTACAACTTCTCCTCCCAAATCTTCAACTCTTCACCTTCCGAGACCCGAACTTCTGATGTGCCTAAGCACTTGTCACAACTCGCCACTTGCAAGTTCGTGAGTTGAAACTCCCAACTCTTGCTTCCAAATCTTGCAATACCCAAAATGTCGATATGGGCATGCTCCTTCTCTTGTCAACGCCCTCCGCGCATGACCACCAGTAAGGCCTAACTCTAGCACTTTTTGCTTTTCGTCGTTTCGTGAGTTTTGATGTCGAACTCCTCGCTCTTGTCTCACAAATACCTGAAACATGAGAGGTCAATCGGGTATTGACTTCTTTCAATAGACGACATGCGTCCACTCGTCTCTTCCACGGGCCCACCTCGCTATTCTACCATGTGTCCCTCGTGTTATCTTCGCACTTCACGATTTCGCTCCTCAAGCAATGCCTCCTTGGTATCCCCGACACACGAAGTGTTGAGATCCCAAACTCATCAACAACCTTATCACAACTCAAAACTTCAGGACTTTTGGGATGGAAGTCGCAACCTTTTGTCCTCCGAAACGCCGAAACTCTGATCCCCGATACACGTCACCGATAGCTGACCCCACACACACGTTTCTTCACCCCTTCGGGACTTCACCTTTCGCGACTTCGCGAATCTCGCTACAAGGCCTTCGGTTCTCCTGCTCACGAAACCCCGAAATGATGAAATGATTGGACTCCGACACGTGTCCAAGTACTCAGCCCCACTACGAAACTTTCCACCTTGACGGGGTTTCAGACTTCGTAGTTTCGCAAATCCAACTAATGAAGTTTCGGTCTTTCCACCCACAAAATCCTGAAATGGAATTTTGTGAGTAGATCCAACGGTCCTTGTTGGCATGAATCTACGGCCCTCTCTCTCCTGAGCTTCCGCTTGCAGAAAAACAACCACCGTAACCTCCTTGCTCCTCTGCGAGATCTGACGACTCGTGGGATTTCATGAATTCTCCACAGAGAATTCTGACCATCCGTTCTCCCTTCTGAGAACTTCTGCAAATTTGATAAAGTGGTTTGCCATGGAACTTAACCACCTGCGACACAACCCTATGACGCCTCCTTTCAACACCTCAAGGAATCAACCTTCTATGCTTTTATTCGACAACTGCGAAGACTCTATCCCTCCTAAGATTTCTCCAACTTCGACTCTTAAAGAAGATTGTTGCACGCACTCCTTGCGGCAAATCCTTCAATTACTTTAAAGAATTGAAGTCCTTCGACTCTGCGCACTCCCTGCAGCAGTAGTCTTTCAAAAATCTCTCAGGTTCACAAACTCTGAGACTTTACTCGGCCTACATACGCCTTGCACAACTTATGTGCCCAACTTGCACTTCTGTGAAATGAGAACAATTGTTAACCCTCCTGAGCTTTCAGAGATAAAACTCTGAAATCTTGTCAATGCACTCCTTGCGGACAACTTCGCTGCACTCCTGCAGGAACTCTTGCTCAAATAGAGAAACAATTGAAACTCATTCCTTACTTTCTCTCAGACTTCAAACACAAAGCATGAAATCATGTACACAACATATAAAGAAAATGTATAACAGAAAGTAAACATCCATGAGCATAACATTCAACAATGCATACACAGAGAATATCACAACACCATGAATCTGAATCAAATCTTTTTGTATTAATTCAAATCTTTGTACATGGGTGTTTTCAACTACAGCTCTCTGCTCTCTTCTCTATGCTCTATGCTCATAATAATCTTACAACTATAGAATGAGGGTATTCATATCTCGTTTCCCTCTTGCGTTCTAAAAATGTCTAATCTAGAATTAAATTATATCTACCTACATTAACTTTGCATAAATGCCTCTATCTACTTCAGACGAGAGCGGGACGCTCAAGGTCTGATTACAATGTTCCTCCATAAATGTGAGTATGCCTCTATTAACTATCCCATTAATTATATGGCATTTTCAAACTTCAAAACATTTCAACAAGAAATGTGATGGCGCTTGTCCAGCTATCCCCCACATCCACGCATGCTTGTTATCTGTTGGCGATGCTCCTTGACGCATCCCTCCTCAACCCACAGGTCGGAAGGTCACGTACACAGGATCTTTCTTCTCACACTAGCCCAAAGAGCTCTCGAAAATGACTCCTCTATTTCTCTTTCGAGAAATCTGCACCCACAATTAACTTTGAGAAATTCCCCTTTATACTTCGGGAGATCGGACTTCGCACTTTCGTGAATCCAGTGGTCAGGCGCCTTGTCTCTCAAATCCTTGAAACCCGAAAATATTCAATGCTTGACCTTTTCCTTGCTAATTTCGGATTTATTCTTATCGTGATTTTGACTGTCACGATGTCAAGAAACTCTCTTCCTCAATTCCTGAAACCCGATTTACCGAACCTCCGATGCGCTCGCAAGCTTTGACCTTTCAATGGTCCTTCACTCCGTTGGAACTTCGGACTTCGCGATATTGCGAATCCTAATGCAAAGAATTCGGATCTTCACCCTGCGAAACCCCGAAATGGTCAACGAAGTTTGACTCTGTGTTTGATAATGCGCCACCTGTCCACCTGTTGTTAAGTACCAAAACCAGATCTGCAAATATACTTCAGAAATAACCAAGAATAAACCATAAACCATTCACCATAACAATGAACACAAGAAATAGAGAAAACCCTTGAGGTAGGGTAACGCCATATATTAATTCTTATGGAAGGATAAAACTCCTCAAGCAATCCTTGCTTGTACAATCACAATATTCTTCACTATGTTTCATTACATTGCCTAGAATTCTTTATATATCTCTCTCTATCTCTTAGGAACCTTCTAGAGAGCCTTCTCACATTTATTACATCCAACTACCATAGTGGACCTTTATTAATATAGTGGACCTTCCGGACTTCGTTTTGGACGATTTTTTTTTCAAATTGGGTATTTTTCTGAAAGGAACTCAGATCTACAACCCTTTTCTGAAAATTTTGCACAGAAATGTACCAAAAAATTCGAGAATGTCGCGGCCCTCTTTTTTCTGCTCCGAAAAAAAAATCTGCAAAAATAAAAAATATTTGCCCACAATGTCTG
>SNQJ01S0023098.1:96114-111472 GCA_010110895.2 Picea sitchensis
TTTTCTGAGTTATGTGATGATTATGTAAATTATTAGCATGTTGTTCGTAAATTTAATTCATGTTGTGGATAAATTAAGTTTTATGTTGAATACTATATGATTATAGGATGATTATTGAATTACTTAGGCATTGAAAGAAATTTATGTTTAATATTATGAAATTTTTAGGATTAATTAATTTTTGGTTCCTACATGATGAACTTTTGATTTAGTGGTGGGATACAAGAGTCCGTCTGAGTGATAGACTGACTTAGATGATGATGATCGACAAGGTTGTGACAATGATTGGTCTGCGAGGAGTTTTTGAGCTTTGTTATGTATGGCAAGGTAGATTTTTCCTCACGATACCCAAGATCAAGTCTATCCATGGATTGGCAGACCTTGATTTCACTAAGATGCCTAGACGAGATATTATCTAGGATAATGAGTTCAACTTGGAGTTCCAGGAGAGGAGGATGCATACTGGGCACATTGGTTTGACGATGATGTTCAGAGTGGTGCAACTTCAAAAAGGTGGTACCTTTATGAGATTAGTTTGGGACCCTGAGATTAGATTGTCTGATGGTTTAGTTACTATTCGATATGCGAGCGTCAGTTTTCACTTCCCTGAGTTTACTTTTGGGAGGCTTAGGAGTTGTTTCTTAGAGGAGTGGCCTTCTGAGGAGTTGATTGATTTTATGCATCTTATGATAGCCTGGCTTATCAGGAGGATTCATATGGGTTCTTGTATTAGCACCTTGCAGATTAGTACCAGGAGAAAAGAGTGTTTCACATCGACCAAGCATATCCGAGAGAGGTTTGTATAGAGAGACCTTACAGACAACGTAGGGGATTATATGACTTGTTAGCAGAGTAGGTCGGGGAATAATCATTACACATGATGAATGCAATCTTTGACCATCTTAGGGCGAGACTGGGAGAACATGTAGGCATATTGCATCACAATTTTACCTAGGGTACAATGGACCGATAGTATGTCTCCGGTGATTGACCAGTTCACACACTTTCTAGCGGTATTCCCTGAGTATGGGGCAACACATATGACAAATATATCTAGTAGAGGGATATCTAGTGTCCATGAGAAGTCCAGAGTCATTGTCAGTGATCGGGACAAACTTTATTTTCGATATTCAGGATTGGGTATGACAGTGGATTTATAGTTTGTAACTTCACATGGATGCAGATGATAGCTACTATTCATGATAGTAGGTTCAACCCTTACAAGTATGTCAGCATTGAGTTATAGTAGGGGAGGCTGCAGAGTGGGATTGATGGTCGACCGACTATGATCAAAGTGGTGTAGCATCAACATGGTGGTTCCTTTTTTAGGATAGCTTGGGACCCTTGGATTTCAATAGGAGACAGTGCAGTAGTTGACATAGAGGCAAGAGCAATTTTTTTCTTTCATGAGATTGATTCCCTAGTAGAAAAGTTTCTTGATGGGTTGACCGAGTTGTTGCAGCACCGAGTGGCATTACCTGTCAAAAATGTTTAGGAGGGCTCTTATGTCAGTACCTTATTGGACCATGCCTTGAGTGAAGGATGCTTCACATCTTACAGGGTAGTTTGGGATCCTTGTATCATTTTAATTTTCAGTCTGGATCAGCCGATGGCGTGTCAGGTCATGATGGCATTACTTGAGGACAAACAATTATTGGGATGGGAGGATTTGTTATGTCCCCATTTTTGGCTTCCCTTGTTTTGTAGTAGAAGGGACTTTTGTGGCCTGTCAAGGGAGAAAATGGAGTAAAAAGGGGGTCATTTAATGTCACTTAGTTAGGAGATGTTATGTATTTAAAGTGACATTGAGGAAATAAAGTAACTTTAGATTAATAAGTTACTTAATCATTATTAAAGTGACTTTTAATCTTAAAGTAGAAGTAAAGGAGGGATAAGGGTCACATTTGATTTGGTCAAAAAAGGGAAAGTTCTAGAAGGCATGGAAAAATGATAAAAGGAGGGGTAGAGCCTCACTTTGGGTATTATGATTTGATCTCTCAGTTTGGAAGTGCTCTTGGAGCCATTGTTTCGTTAGGGTTTAGCAAAACCTTTCCACCATTTAAGTTTAGTTTCGGTGGTGAAATATCCACCCTAGAAGACAAGAGGGAATCCATATAGGATTTCTATTTGAGATTCAATTTGAGGTTTGGTTTAAGTTGAAGGGATATCGGTTCACGCAAAAGATTGTACGAAACTCGCCTGCGGAGGTCGATCCTAGTTTTTGCAGGTACATGAGGATTTTACGAAGCTTATTAGCGACATCCTCCCCTGTTGAAGACGATCATCCCGCTAGGCCCTGCTAGATGCCCAACCTTTTCCCGTGAGGGCCTTGGCAAACTAAAAATTGCTAGAAGAGGGTTTGGGGAGGTAGACTTGCTTGTTGAACGCCAGGGGACTTGGGAGGCCCTGCTTGTTGCGCAGCCTCATCAAGCAAGGATCTTTGTAAGAGAGTTTGTGGGTACAACAAGCCATATGAGTCAGATCCGTGAGGGTTACAGTGGGTTGGAGGGTCATTTGTAATGTTGAAGCATATCGTAATAGGGCTAGGAGAGTTTTGGAGCAGTTGACATCATCTCTTGGCATCATTCCAAGTTTTGTTTGAGTTGTAGCATTGTTGAAGCTCCTATAATGACTATTAAACTTTTGTTGTTGTAGTATTTCCTATCTTCATTCATAATAAATGATACCAATGTTGTCACTTCTATTATGTTTATACTTGGATTAATAATATGTAATACAATCAATTTAATAACACATATAATGCGAGTATTTGACTAAAATACACAAATCAATTTAATAACACATATAATGCAAGTATTTGACTAAAATACACAACCAAAACTACATGATTAACAACAAACCATTAACCATTATTTTCCTAGCACATTCACATTGGATGAAAAATGCTTCTCCAAATGTTACCTTTACCCCGTGGAGCCCGTATTCTCTCAGCAAACAAATTATCCCAAATTCACAAATAACATCTTGGAATTAATGTTAAGCAAATATGGACTTGACTATAACATTCAATAATCAATTAGTAATGTACTATATGGACATGCACTATATGTCAAGCTGTGGGGATTGACTCTGGTGGACAGGAGTGAAGAGAGCTTGTATGGCCTGGCAACAATATTGATCTTCATGACTGCTGAGCCCTGCCCTTCTGTAATTGGATCACATATATATTATTCAACTACATCCATCTAGTGTCTCTGACGTTTAGGGTTTAAGAACTGAAATGTCGATCCCACTTAAGACAGGTGGACGGACGGTTTACAAGGACAGTATATTCGGTCGACAAGGTTCGGCCAAAGTGGTGGTATTTGGTCGGAGAGATTAGGGCGCCGCTTAGCAAATAAACGCCTTTTGCCTGATAACGCTCTGGCTCAACAGACCAGAGAGGAGAAGTTTCTTTGTCCTCAGGGACTGCCATTCTCAGACTGCCATCCTTTTGCCTGTTGCGGTTGATCCAGTTTTAATCTCGTCAGCGCGCTTACGTGCTCTATTTACCCATCAAATACGTTTTTAGATGAAATAGTCAAAAGCGTAGAACGTTTAGATTAAGTCGAAAGGAGCATAGAACTGAAGCACCAGAAAAAACAGTGTATATATTTATGTCGAAAGGCGTACACCTATTGATAATGGGCAGATTTAATAGGGGTTTAGTGCTTAATAAGTTTTTTATGAACAGGATTAAATATGGCTGGAATATTCTTAGTAGCTAGCTATTATAAAGACATCCGTTTATGTGTTTACTTTTTTACATTTACCTAATCATATTTAAAAATTACTTTGATAGCTAATTGATTGCCACGTAAGTGATTAACAGGAATTAAAATATTAACACGAGATAAATGAAGCCCAACAGTTTATTTGCTAATCAGCTACAATTATGTGGCTGTGCTAGTTATTAATTATGTTATCAGTTCATACTGAGATTACGCCGTATCATTTGTTTTGCAACGTGGTACAGATTCCATCGTCATTCGTCACGACAATAAAATATGCCTATATATGGTATCTGTACAAAGTTCACATTCCATTTTTTTAATTATGTCATGCGTTCACACTGACATCACACCGTAGCATTTGCTTTGAAACGTGGTACAGATTCCATCCTCATGACAGTAAAATATGGCTATGTATGGTTTCTGTGCAAAGTTCGTATTACAGTTTTTCTGCAGATATTTGAAGTTATGTATGCTGGGTTGTATACGGTTGGATGGGAAGTTACGCCAGTATGCTAAATCCGGGTGTTCATTCTTTTCTAAATGGGAATCGCATATTTTTTTATCTGTAAGGGAATGTTTACTAACACAAGTAAGCTTTTCTCAGTCTTTTCTCAGTCGTTCAGAAAGATCATTCTGTGAAGTCCTTTGGAAATGGCTTGTACTAAAAGCCAGCTGAGGACGCTTCCTTTACTTGTCTCTGCCATTCTACTACTTTTCATTGCAAACTCTGTTCGATCTTTTGACAACATGCTTTAACTCATTCCATTGTCTCAGCAATACCCAATTCGAATTTATCATAACAAGTCAGTTTCACTTTTCTAAGATAGATGATTATTTTTTTTTAAGATAGATGATTATTTGAATAAAACAATACTTTTTCATTGTTTAAATGCATAAATTGATTTAGCAACTTTTAAATACATAAATTGATTTAGCACTCTGAAAAAATAAAAAMACTATAACATTAGAATTGCCCAATCTCAATAACKAAAATTTGTAATTCCARTTATCTGACCAAATTTTAAACAAACTTATGGGAAAAATATATAGAATTGCACAATCTCAATAACTAAAATTTGTAACTCCAGTTATCTGACCAAATTTTAAACAAAATAATTTTTAAAAAATTAGAACACTTAAACTAGGCAAATTATATCTTCTTTAAATGATAAATATGATGTGTAGCCAGGATTTAATGAAAGCAGCATATTCTTAACTGTCTGATTAATGGGAAGGTTGTGATTAAATGTGATGACTTAATTATATTTAATAAATTAAAATTAGCCATTAACAATTGTTGAGCGTAATTAGCAAACAATGCAAATGTTTGCAATTAAGCCCCTATTTCTAACCCTGCTTCACTGTAACTGGATCAATCCATTGCCTGCCATTTATATTCCTATGACGACATTTCATATCCTGGCCTAGCTCTCTCGGCGGTTTCCATATAGAGACCAGGCTGGCCCAGTTGTTTCTAATTCCCACTTTCTAATAGCATTCGCGGCATTTCAAATTGGCAATTAAGGGTTTCAGCGATTTATCATTACCAAGCTTCATCGCAGAGTCGTATAATGCACCTTCACTGTTGGCATTCTTCCTGTAATTCCATTTCCGCCAGAGTTTTCATATGTAACCTTTTCCATCCGTTTCTATTTGTATATGAATTCGCATTGAGCATTAACATGAGGCTTTCCTGGTCTGTAGTGATGAGAAGGTCAAATTGAACAAAAGCCCATGGCGTGCAAAAGAAAACATTTCATCATGGCTCACAATTAATGGTTCTGTTCGCAGATCAGGAAAACCGGAAATACAAGATACATAGACCTCTTGCCTTACTGTTATTTGTTTGTTGAGCATGTCCATGCTTTGTTTTTACAAGTTGCCTTTTGGTTTTTATTTTTATTTTGTAGGTTTTATTTTGTTTTTTGGTGTTTCCTGGACGGATACAAAGAAGGTGGTGGCAATGGCTGATTTATGCTGATCTAGTTCTGTTTTGATTTCCAGTGTTTCCAAGATGGATACTCTAAGGCCCTCGCCTTGAGTGGTTTCGGGTGCCTCCACCACACGATCACCTTGAGTGGCATCGATGTACATAATGAATATAACCAACTTTACCATATAAAAACGGAAAATCCAACCATTTTAAAGGTTCTTCAAAAGCAGACATCTCTCATGGTGATAAGAGCACATGAGAAGAGATTGAGTATTCCACAACCTAGCATTAAATAAAATTTCCTTAAAGAGGTGCAATATTTCAATTACCTCACGAGACTTTCCAAAAAATGAAAAGTCAATTCATAGAATTGGGTATAGGTTTATAGGACATCCCAACTTCTATCTTCAAATTTCTTCATGTATATACTGTGAGCTGTGATAATAACATTAAACAAAATAATTTTTTGATAATGTATATACTGTGMGCTGTKATAATAACATTAAACAAAATAATTTTTTGATACTTTGCTACTCTTATCACATAAACTCGCAGAAATACTTTCACTATAATTCAAGAACTTATGAACTTACTTAAACTTGTGCAGAAACAGAGAAAAGATACAACAAAACTTAGAAATACATCAACACACAAAAATCAATATATTATGAACTTTGATCGCTGTGCGTGGTTGCAAAATACAAAATTGTGTCGAAAAGGGGCATGTTGATGATTTAATTATTACAGGAAATTCAGAAAAATTGATTAGTGGAATTAAGAAGCACATGTCACAGGGATTTGAAATGAAAGATCTTGGTGAGTTACATTACTGTCTCGGTCTTGAAGTATGGAGAAATGTTCGTCAAACCTTTGTGTCTCAAGGTAAATATGTCAGAGAAATACTTAAAAAGTTTAAAATGGATCACTGTAAAGTTTATTATGTTCCAATGCAGCAGAACACAAAACTTTACTGTGATTATGGTTCGAAGGAGGTAAATGATACAGTGTATAGTCAGATAGTGGGAAACTTGAACTATCTCACTACAACCATTAGCTTGACATAGCATACTTTGTTAGTGTGTTAAGTCGGTTTATGGCTAAACCTCTAGAAATCCATTGAAATGCAGTGAAAGGGGCACTTAGGTATCTCAAATGCACAATTGATTATGGTATTAAATATACTGATTCATTCGATGTTAAGCTGACAGGTTACTCAGATTCATACTGGGCTGGCAATCCGGATGATTGGAGATCTACTACAGGTTATGCCTTTGGCATTGGATCCCGGATTGTTTCATGGAGCAGTAAGAAGCAACCTACTATATCTTTGTCATCCACTGAGGCAGAATATAAAGCGTTGTGTGCAACAACTTGTGAAGTTGTTTGGTTGAGAAGACTACTTCAAGATGTTGGACAAGAACAAAGGAAAGCTACGATAATCAAATGTGATAACCAGAGCTCAATCAAGTTGGAAAATAATCTAATTTATCATTCAAGGACAAATAATGTTTATACTCAATTCCATTTTGTTCGAGAAAAAATGCAGTATAATGGCATTGTTTTAATGTATTGTAATACTAGTGAAAATGTTGTTGATATTTTCACTAAGCCTCTCAAGAATATCAAATTTGAACTGTTTAGAGAGATGTTAGGTGTGGATGTCAATCATATATCCATTAAAGGGGAGACTTAAAAATAATGGAGAATTAATTACGGTAATTTTTTGAGGTTGGCTCCAACTGTTTCAAACCACATGGCATCTTATATATACATGTAATTCTCATTGATTAATTGAACGATGCTTGGATTTTCTTCTTCCTCAACCTCCAGGTGTTGTGAGTCGATTTTACTTTCTCGTTTATTAAGTCCATATACATTGTTGATTTATCCTACCCAGGAATTTTCGGTTACATCATGAATGCAGTTATGAGAGGTCGCAGAACAAGATGTTGAAACTATCACCCCCAAAACGCTGAAGGGAATGGATTGTGGATAGCATGGGACTCTTTTATTTTTGGGATGGTGACCCTTAATAGTGTGCTTTATTATTTATATTTGATATTCCTCTTTGTTTTCATCTGATTCACACTTCGTACTCTTTGTTTCTACTTTCAAGAAAAGAGCTCCCAACAAGCTAATTGTCAATGTGTCATTGCGTCCGTTTTCTCAGTTTGTCGTTGGATCCCATAAATGTTAATTTTCATTTTGTCGTTGGATCCAAGCAGTGATTTTATGGTGATAGAGACTGATAAGGAGATGGTGAGAAATTAGTGCCCGGTGTGATTTAACTTAATTGTCAGGGAGATCGTGAGAAAGGGAGTAGGTTAATTCAGGAACGATCTTCTCTCCCGAGTTTCATTTTTTAGGCAAAAAAATGAGCTTGAATCCGGCCATATTTTTAGGGGTAGTTTGTGTTTCGCATGGATCAAAGTTCCATGCATTTCAGAACCTTACCCTAGGGGTTTTTCCCCATTTTAAACCAACCTAGATGCTCAAAAAAATCAAAGTTCTGAATTGGCCAGAAATTTAAAAGTGGGCCACCGAAGAACTACCAGAAAAGTAATTCTAGAAGGAATATTGCTCCTAAGTTAGCCCACTCCATGAGAAAGTAACGCATAGTGTGATTTGACACCAAGGAAGTGATGAGAAATTCTTTCATTATAGAATTTTTGTTTGGTTAATTTCGATTTGGGTATAGAGTAATTTAGTTCATCCAGATACAATCAATGATAGGTAGATCTTCCATGGGTTAAGGATCCACGGTACTAGATAATCCACGGTATTGGATAATCCATGGTAGTTATTAATAGTATTTCATATGATTATGAAGCATATTTATTAGTTTGTGGATGTCCATTGTAGTCTTAATGTAGCACGATGTACACAAAAAGAATGAGTTTGCTTCAAATTATTCATGTTAAGAGCAAAGTTAAATTATGAGTGTATTATAATGTTGGTGAGGAATACACTGAACTTGTTTTAGAGTGTGAATTTTTTATCTAAAAGGTGTTTTCTATAAAATCTTATTGTCTATGATTTGTTATTTATTTCATTTATAGTTTTTTCACAATTTTTTTATTATCATAAATTAGTGTAAAAAGATTATTCCATATCTCTATTTAAAATTAACCCTCTATAAATAATAATGGAAGTTAATCAACTTTTGATTAAAAAAAATTGTAAAATAAAAACTTATGGAAACCATTAAATTAATTAATTGAAGATAAGTTGGTGTTAGAAAAACACCATTGTAATCTAAATAATGTTTTTAACATAAAAAAAAATACATTTTAAAGTAAGTGCATTTTAGTATTATATTTTTAGATCATGTGAAATTTTTTTATATGATTTTTTTACAATTAATTTAGTTTTATTTTAATTTTAAATTTATTTAGTTTTGAAATTAATTATATATATATATATATATATATATAATGTTCTTTTGGAAAAATGTTATTATGCAAACAATTTTGTCCTTAAACCATTCTTAAATGAAAATAAATAAATATATATAAAAAAATTATCATTTTATTATATATATATGAAAATAGGTTATTTAAGCTTTGTTAAAATACTAACATTACAATTTCTTTTATATTAGATTATGCTTTAAAATACCAACCTTATGCTTGTTTATTTAATACTTAAATTATTTGTTTATTATTTATATGTTTTTTTTTTAAATATTACTTATCAAGTCCATGCATTTCATATTTAAATGTACCTTTTCATATAATAAATCATTATTTCTTTCCCTAACCATGTGTAGATTATGCCATGATAGTACATTTCATATTTAAATGTACCTTTTCATATAATAAATAGTTTGTAACACTATATATCATTATTTCTTTCCTTAACCATGTGTAGTGGTAATGGATTATGGCATGATAGCAGGTGATCTTGCATATTATTCCCACAGTTTGACAAATCCTTTCATTCCAGGTAAGGAGATAATTTTTTTAGAGATAATTTTTTTAGATGCAGAGGTGTTGACATCTTAGATACAGATTGGAGTGGTCTCGTGGTGATTTTGATGATTATCAGTGATAAACAATGATTTAGTTAGGTTTTTCTTTTTGTCGAATTTCTGAAAACAAATTAGCTCATGGATACTCTTCGGATGTCATGTCCCCATTTTTGGGTTCCCCTATTTTGTAGTAGAAGAGATTTATGTGGCTTGTCCAGGGAGAAACGAGAGTAAAAAGGGGGTCATTTAATGTCACTTAGTTAGGATATGTTATGTATTTAAAGTGACATTTAGGAAATAAAGTAACTTTAGATTAATAAGTTACTTAATCACTATTAAAGTGACTTTTAATATTAAAGTAAATGTAAAGGGGGATAAGAGTCACATTTGATTTTGTAAAAAAGGGGAAAGTTCTAGAAGGCATGGAAAAAGGATAAAAGGAGGGGTTGAGCCTCACTTTGGGTATTATGATTTGATCTCTCATTTTGGAAGTGCTCTTGGAGCCATTCTTTCATTAGGGTTTAGAAAAACTCTTCCACCATTTCAATTTAGTTTTGGTGGTGAAATATCCACCCTAGCTAGAAAAGAGGGGAATCCATCTAGGATTTCCATTGGAGTTTCAATTTGGGGTTTGGTTTCAGTTGAAGGGATATCAAATCGCGTAGAAGATTATACGAAACTTGTCAGAGTAGGTCGATTCCAATTTTTGCAGGTACAAGATGGTTTCAAGAGGCTTATCAAAAACATCGTCGCATGTTGAAGACGATTATCCCGCGAGGCCCCGCTAGACGCCCAACCTTCTCCCGCAAGGGCCTTGGTAGACTGGAAATTGCTACAAGATGGTTTTGGGAGGCAGAATCGTTGGTTGAATTCCAAGGGACGCGTGAGGCCCCACTTGTTTTCGTGCCTCGTCAAGAGAGGATCTTTGTAAGATGGTTCGTGGGTACATCAGACCATATGAGCCATATTTTTTAGGGTTATAGTGTGTTGGAGGGCCATTCGTAATGTTGGAGAAGATTGCAGTAGGGCTAGGAGAGTCTTGGAGTAGTTGGCGTCATCTCTTAGCATCATTCCAGGTTTTTTTGAGTTGTAGTGTTGTTGAAGTTGGGATATCAACCATTAGACTTATGTTTTTTTTTTTATTTCTTATCTCCATTCATAATAAATGATGCCAATGTTGTCACTTCTATTGTCTGTATACTTGAATTGGTAATATGTAATGCAATCAATTTAAGAACACATGTAATTCAAGTATTTGATGAAAGTACACAACTAGAACTACATAATTGACAACAAACCATTATTTTCCTAGTATATTCCCATTGAGGACATTACAGTGGTATTAGAGTTGGAGATCTTTCCAGCATGTGAACGTATGCATATAGGGGATAAGAAATATGAAGACAGATCATGAATCCATAGTAGAATATAAGAAGAAACTAACACCATGGTTAAAGTATCCTAAGCTTTGGGAGCTATATGCAGAGCGCATGAATTACTACAAAGAGTATCAAACATTCAATGAGGATATCTAGGTTGTTATGTCAATAGAGGATTATTGCACCATCAAGAGTGGGAACTAGCCTAGAGCTCAAACCAAGGCTTCTTTGAAAAGCACAGGGCATAAAGTGAAGGAAGACAAGCATGGAGGACCGAGGGACTTGTTGGAGGTACATGTATCTGATCATGATGAGAACATGTGCAATAGTGTGACAAAAACATCCAGTACACCATTGGATCTATCTCATGAGACCCGTGGCTCTAGAACATATGATGGACAAGTTGACATCACACATGATGCAACTTTCCGATCAACCAATGATGAGGACTCAATTGCATACCTTAGTAGTGATGATGATATGGGTGTGGTAAAACCTATGTATGTTGAGGATGTGACATCTTGTCCTACTTTTGATGACTATGGGATGATGTTCCAATCGGTCGATGTTGAGGATTCAACATCTCTCTCTATATATGATGTTTATGATGAGGAAGGATCAAACATGATATCACCTAACTATAACATGGATTCAACACCTCATCCAATTTATACATGTATGATGATGCAAGTATGATTGTACCTGAGTATGATAAAGGTTGGAAGCTATGCGACAGGGATGATCTGGTGGATGAGCATATAAAAAAACTTGTATGAGGAGGATAGACCACATTGCATGACATCATCTAATGAGTCAATTGATCCCTTCTGTGACAACCCATGCCATATTGATGAAATAACATTGTGTGATTTGGAGAACGGACTATTGTCAAGGAAGAACAAGTTGTGCAGGTGTTGACAAGAGCATATGGTGCTCATAAGTTTATTGAATATCTTATGTGGAAAGCTAAAATGGAGGAGAGACAAAAATGAGTTGCAGATGGGATCACTAGTGCTCAATTACACATCATCAAGGAAGCACTAGAGAAGATGAAATCTGATTACTTGCAATTGCTCATGGATATGGACCTTTCTCTTAAGTTCATTGAAGACAAGAAAAGGGAAATTGAGGAATTTTTGTTAGCACCTTAGCTTCTCACGCTCTTCATCGTTAACAACAAGAGTGACACATGAGGGCATGAGTGGAACTCATGATCTAGAGAAGAGCCTCTTTTGAAGATCCTGCATGAGGAGCATTCAAAGTTGTGGGTATTTGAGGAGAGAATTGACACAAAGGTTTTGATCATACACCTATTCTACATTACAGGGATTATGAGTCATTTATTTTGGCTCAAGGCTTAGCTACATATGAGGTAGTTAAGAAAATTCCTTGTGGACCTGCCAACAAGAAATCATATGCACCATTTGATTGGGAGATTGAGTATAGGACAATTGTGGATACACCACTCTGGGATCCAATTTTAGTTGATAATTGGAGTGATTGATACAGTGGCACATATAGGATACAGGGTGGTACATGATGATATAGTGGTATGCATTAGTATACTTCGTTGTACGATGGTGTACAATGGGTTTCTGTGACATTTCCTATGAGAAGTCCTCCAGATAGAGACCTCAGACATATCATTAAGTTTGGTTCACCTAGGATCTATGAGTGGATGGACGAGCTTTATGGAGAGAAATATTCCTTAGAGATTTATCTTCAATTGGGATATCATTAGAGAAGGTATGGGGAGTAGGATAACCACATGATTTCTCTCAGATGTTACCTTGGTCTCTTAGTCATACCATTGGGGTTGACCAATGCACCTAACACTTTCTGATCTTCCAAGCAATGTTAGTGGCATCTAGTGCTTTTTTCTGATTCCATTGGTATATTAAGCAGAGCATGGAGGGTTCACCTAAGTCAATTGGGTCAGGCAGGTAGGATTATAGCCATCTCAAAGTTATTTCATTTGGACTATGTGGTAAAAACACATGAGGAGGTACAGATTGTATTGGGTCAGTTCACAAAAATTTTAGTTGACAGAGTGGTGGATGGAATTATCCATTACAGAGGTCGCACACATATAGTCCTTGAGTCCACACTTAGAGAAGAGATTATGAGGGCTATGTATGATTCACTTTTGACAGGAAATTATAGGTACTTGTATGAGTATGAGTCACTGCAGGTGACATGGTTACTCTCCAGGGAGGCATTTAGACTCCATGAATTTCTTGAGTAGAGTTACAATGATCGGGGTAGTATATTTTTCGGTGCAGTTTGGTAGGAGCCAAACATAGTTGTGGTCAGATAATTGATTCCTAGTATTTGGTTTCCATCAGATGCATGAATAGCAAAGACTTGGCTCATTTTGACTCTGATGGTTACCCATATGGCACCACGATGACTATCAGGTGTCGGGAGTGGTGAACTACCCATTTGGTGGTGGGATATGGGAATTCATCTAGGTGATAGAATGAATCAGATAATGATGCTTGACAAGGTTGTAATGGTGATTGGTCTGTGAGGAGTTATTGAGCTTTGTTCTATATGGAAAGGTAGAGTTTTTCTCACGATACCCAGGATCAAGTCTATCTACAGATTGGAAGACCTTGATTTCACTTAGATGCCTAGGCGAGATATGATATAGGATAATGAGTTTAGCTTGGGATTCTAGGAGAGGAGGATTCAGATTGGGTGCATTGGTTTGACAATGATGATCATAGTGGTGCAACGTCAACTTGCTGGTACCTTTTTGGGATTATTTTGGGACCCCGTGATTACATTGCCTGATAGTTCAGTTACTATTAGAGATGCAAGCGTCAGTTTTGACTTCCCTAAGTTTACTTTTGGGAGGCTTAGGAGTGGTTTCTTAGAGGAGTGACCTTATGAGGAGTTGAGAGATTTTATGCATCTTATGATAGCTTGGCTTATCAGGAGGAGTCATATGGGTTCTTGTATCAACACCTTGCGGATTAGTACTAGGAGAAGAGACTGTTTCACATCGACAGAGCATATTCGAGAGAGGTTTTTATAGAGAGACCTCACGAAAAATGTAGGGGAGTATACGAATTTTCAGTAGAGTAGGTTGGGGCATACTCATTCCATAGGATGAATCCAGTATTTGGACATATCTGGGTGAGAGTGGGAGAGCATGTGGACATATTGCATCACATTTTTACCTAGGGTACAGTGGACCGATAATATGTCTCCAGTGATTGATGAGTTAATGCACTTTCTAGCGGTATTCCCTGAGTATGGGACAATGCAGATGACAAAGCTATCTAGTATAGGGATATATAGAGTCCATGAGCAGCCCATAGACATTGCCAGTGACTTGGAAAAAAATTATTTTTCGATATTCGGGATTGGGTATGAAAGTGGATTTACAGGTTGTAACTTCACATGGATGCCTATGCTAGCTATTGTTCATGATAGTAGGTTCATCCCTTACAGGTATGTCATCATTGAGATGTAGTAGAGAGGGATGCAGAGTGGGATCGATGGTCAGACGACTATGATCAAAGTGGCATAGCATCAACATGGTGTTTCCTTTCTGAGGATAGCTTGGGACCCTTGGATTTTAGTAGGAGACAATGCAACAATTGACATAGAGGCGAGAGCCAATTTTTTCTTTCATGAGATTGATTCCCTAGAAGAAATGTTTCTTGATGGGTTGATCAAGTTGTTGCAGCACTGAGTGGCATTACCTGTTGGCAATTTTTAGGAGGCCTCTTATGTCAGTACCTTATCAGACCATGCCTTGAGTGGAGGATGCTTCACATCTTACAAGGTGGTTTGGGATCCTCATATCATTTTAATTTTAAGTTTGTATCATTTGATGGAGTGTCAGATCATGATGACATTGCTTGAGGACAAGCAATTATTGGGAAGGGAGGATTTGTCATGTCCCCATTTTTGGCTTCCCATGTTTTTTAGTAGAAGGGACTTTCATGGCTTGTCAAGGGAGAAAATGGAGTAAAAAGGGGGTCATTTAATGTCACTTAGTTAGGAGATGTTATGTATTTAAAGTGACATTGAGGAAATAAAGTAACTTTAGATTAATAGGTTACTTAACCATTATTAAAGTGAATTTTAATATTAAAGTAGAAGTAAATGGGGGATAAGGGTCACATTTGATTTGGTCCAAAATGGGAAATTTCTAGAAGGCATAGAAAAAGGATAAAAGGAGGGGTAGAGCCTCACTTTGGGCATTATGATTTGATCTCTCATTTTGGAAGTGCTCTTGGAGAAATTGTTTCATTAGGGTTTAGCGAAACCTTTCCACCATTTCAGTTTAGTTTCGGTGGTGAAATATCCACCCTAACTAGACAAGAGA
>SNQJ01S0023098.1:139644-149751 GCA_010110895.2 Picea sitchensis
AGACCATCATTCATGAACTTTCACAATAGATAATATTGACAAACTCGGCTCACCAGGGCTTCCATGAGAAAAGTTGTAAGTAATGAATCATCCTATGGACATACCTCCATTTGTCGGATATTTCTCTTTCGGATATCCATCAGTTTGTAGAAAGGCAGTCTAGGTATAGAATGTCTTCAAAAATAAATTATACAAGGTGACTTCCAATCATAAGAACAATTGTTCTTGAAACCCGAACAACCAGCGTATATCAAGATACAAGAGTTCCTATTTTATTTTACATAAACACATAAACATATAAAAAACTTTAAACACACCACACCACACACACACACACACACACATATAAGGCAAGCTATGACTCTCTATGGTGGCTCTTCCTTCTCTGAAATGTCAACCAGTGTACAACTCAGACCAATAAGGCCTTCACGTTCCTTGTTATCCTCGTCATTCTCTTCTACATCATTATCATACCCTCATTGTTCATCAAAACCAGCTTCAATGTCATCACTACTTCTGCTTAAGAGTCCTCTTCATTCCCCTATTCGATGGCATCTCTACTATATTTCTCAATTTCCCTTTTATCAGCTTCATCATTTTCATTGCATCGTTCACATCAATTTTCTCCCCCCACAAGAAGGATGAAATGACAGGATAATGAATAGAATTTATCCTAGCACACTACTGCTCCTTGCGTGATTGCATCCATATTGAAAACAAATGTACCAATGAACAGATTATTAATAGAAATCGTTCTTCAGTTTAATTTGGCGGAAGACAACTGCCTGTGGCTATTACTTGTTTAATAGAAATGGTAGTGATTTCATATAGTGCACAGTTTCACTCTTCCACCATATCACACGCACAGAAATATGGTCCCACACAACACATTTCATTCCTGGTAGCGTTGGCTGAATGCGACAGCTATCTCTCTCTTGCGGAGTGGTGCCGGCTCCACACAGCACAACCTCATAGCTCACACATTAAAAAATTAATACTCAAACATACACACAGAAATCTTCTTGCACAAGCTCTGCACTAATTGAAAAACACACTCTCACATATATGTACAGTGAATCAACTTCAATAGCCATCACATCTTCCTGGGCACTCCCGTGAGGGATTAAGCCAAATAAGAATTGGTGATAGTAGAAAAACACACAAAATACACACAGAGAAATGAATTGTATTGCACAAAATTACAGAGAGATACATCACACTTAAATAAGTGTTGTGAGATCCAATTTATTCCACTTTTAAAGGGAGAGGTTGACAGAATTTCTCAACATCCTTCAACAAACCCAATCCAATCCCTAAACTCTAGTATGTAGCATTAATTAAGCATTATTTTAACACTCATTTTTTTTCTAGTATTATTCTACCAATTCTACCGATTTTAGGGTTTGCAACAAACTAACGGTTGGTCAATATCCATATAATGGAGTTGAGCGCAGCCATTGTTTGCAACCAAATCTGTTCTCGGATTCTTTCAAATTTTTCGACGAGGTTTCTCCCAAAAGCTCCAATGACAATCGGTGAGGTTTCTTTCAACTTCACCGATGAGCCTAAGAGTATTTGCTCTCAAGACCTTTGATGAGTTTTACCAGCGGTAAGCCTTTCGGCGTTGACCAGCAGCAAGTTAGCGGCTGTGATAGTTATTAATAATGTTGTGCGTTCATACTGACATTACGCGGTATCATTTGCTTTGCAAAGTGGTACAGATTCCATCGGCATTCTAACTACAATAAAATATGCCTATGTACGGTATCTGTACAAAGTTCACATTCCATTTTTTTAATTATGTCATGCGTTCAGACTGATATCATACCGTAGCATTTGCTTTGCAACGTGGTACGGATTCCATTCTCATGACAGTAAAATATGGCTATGTATGGTTTCTGTGCAAAGTTCGCATTACAGCTGCATATATTTGAAGTTATGTATGCTGGGTTGTATACGGTTGGATGGGAAGTTACGCCAGTATGCTAAGGCCGGGTGTTCGTTCTTAGCCCTAATTTTCATCCTCGATTCTTGTTGCTTTGTTTTTCGAAATTGTTTTGATTTTGAAAAATCGTGCGCTATCTTCCACATCCATTCGAACTGGGAATCGCATATATTTTTATCTGAAAGGGAAAGTTTACTAACACAAGTAAGCTTTTCTCAGTCTTCTGAAAGACCATTCTGTGAAGTCCTTTGGAAATAGCTTGTACTAAAAGCCAGCTGAGGACGCTTCCTTGACTTGTCTCTGCCATTCTACTACTTTTCACTGCAAACTCTGTTCGATCTTTTGACAACAGGCTTTAACTCATTCCATTGTCTCAGCATACTTGCGTGTATTTTTTTCGTTTGCAATACCCAATTCGAAGTTATCATAACAAGTCAGTTTCATTTTCTAAGATACATGATTATTTTTGTTTTTTAAGATAGATGATTATTTGAATGAGATCATAATTTTTCATTGTTAAAATGCATTTTTAATGCATAAATTGATTTAGCTTTAGTGCCCTGAAAAAAAAAAGCCTATAACATTGGAATTGTGCAATCTAAACAACTAAAATTTGCAATTGCAATCTTAATTTTGGACCAAATTTTAAACAAATTTATCCTAAAAATACAGAAAATAATTTTTAGGAAATTAGATCGCTTAAACTATGAAAATTATATCTTTTTAAATGATAAATATGATGTGTAGAGAGGATTTAATGAAAGCAGAATATTCTTAACTGTCTCATTAATGGAAGGTTGTGATTAAATCTATGGCTTAATTATATTTAATAAATTAGCCATTAATGATTGTTGAGCGTTATTAGCAAGTGTTATTTCCACGCAGCAACAATTAAGCCTCTATTTCTAACCCTGCTCCATTGTAACTGGATGAATCCATTGCTTATATTCCTATGCAAACATTTCAAGCATACGTGACAAGCAAATTCTCCTAGGCAAGAAGCAACTCTTGAGAGGCTCTCACTTTTTTCTAGACGAAGATTTAACTATTAGGCAGCAAGAGGAAAGAAGGGAAGAGTTGTTAAAGGTTAGGGCAGCAAGGGATGAGGGAAAAAGGGCATGGTTGTTCAAAGGAAAAGTTGTTATTGTCTTTTTCGGTCCTCATTCTAAAATAGGACAGCAAGTTGGTAGCCAAGAAGAGAGAACAATTGCATTAGCAAAAAAATATGCAACAAGGCCAGTATGGACAAATAGGGGTGAAGACTCAACTTTGAGTCTTGTAGACCAAAACAAATAGAAATCAAATTATTCCCAGGTTTCCTTAAGTTTAGTTTGTTGGAATTGCAGAGGTTATCCTTGGAGACGGGGACCTGGGTTAGGACCTATCGTGGAAAATAGGGGCATAATTTGTTTATTGGAAACACATGAGCATGAAGGGTGCAAGACACCTATGTTTGAAGATTATGTGAAGAAATGTGGAACAAAGAAGTTTAGAATGGTAAAGTACACGGGGGTATCATCATCTTAGTGAAGGAAAAAAAGGGTCGTCTCAGTCAGTTAGAAAGAGAAGACTCAAATAAACAATTCATTTGGTTTAAAATATCAAAAAATGGTAACATCATCAGGATTGCAACATGTTATTTTTCTCCACAAGTTTCAAAAACTTACAAAAGTAGGGGCCTTGACCACAAAGACCCCTTTGCAGCCTTTAAAACCGATATTGCAGTGTACTCTCAACTAAGCAAAGTCCTTATAGTGGGTGATTTCAATGCTAGGACATCATGTGAACAAGCTAGTATTCTTCGTTGTAAGGAAGACTACAACTCCATTTGGCTTACAAAAGAGAGAAATCATCAGTGGACAAAAGTTTCAAAGGATAACAAAAACTCTAACTTTTTGGGGGAACAACTGCTTATCTTATGTGGGGCATTTGACTTAGTCATTTGTAATGGGGTGGCTAGATGGGAAAATTCTGGCAATTTCACCTGCAATACCTACAATGGAGAAAGTGTAGTAGACTATGCAATTTGCTCACATGGCTTGTGTGAGAAAATAGAGGAAGTTTTGATTGGTGAACAACTGCTTGAGTTGAAATCTAATCATAAACCGATCTATTTAAGTCTAATTTGGGTTGAACAACAACAACATGGGACTAAAAATCAACACATCCGGTAACCTCCTTCAAAGGGTAGAATTTTGTTGACTCAAAAAAAATGTAACACCTTCAAGATAACACTAAAGAGGTTGTTTAACAAGGAGAAAATTCCATCCCAGGGCCTTCATAGCCATGAGCTAAAAAATTTAATCCAAAGCGCACTTACAGAAAGCAAAAGAGAAAAAAATAGGAAATCTAAAACTAACTGTTTTCCGATTAATGTTTGGTTTGATAAGGAATGAAAAACAACAAAGAAAACTTTGAAAGAGTCAAGCCATAACGAAATAAACATAAAATCTTACAAACAAAATGTAAGAAAGAAGAAAGTTGATTTTATGATCTCAAGGAGGGAGGAATTAATCCTCTTGGGGAAAAATAACCCCAAGTTATTTTGTAAGGAGCTTCAATTGAGAAAGAAACAAACTAAAAATAATATCACATCCTATCAATGGTTCGAGTATGCAAAGCAGCTTTATGAGCAAGATCCTAAGATGGACCCTCCTCCCTTGGTCAACACTACTACTAAGCTCTTCACCGTGCAAGAAATTGAGGTGGGTATCAAAAAGTTGGGTGTTGTAAAAGAAAAAGATTTAGTTGAACTCCAGGAAGAATATCTAAAGTGGGGTTCAAAAACTCTATCACCTCACATTATGAAAATTTTCAACAACATCATTCAACAGGGATTCCCTACAAATTGGACAACGGGCCTAGCAATACCACTTTTCAAGAGTGAGGATGTCAACAATCCCTCCAACTATAGGACCATAATGATAAACCCCTTATTTGTGAAGTTATTTGGAAGTATGCTAGAAAATAGAATCAAGAAGTGGGCAGAAGAAGGGGATAAGAGTGCTAAAGGGAAAGCAGGTTTCAGACCTAAACACTCAACGATTGATCACGGTATAACTCTAAGGCACATCATTGAAAAAGTGTGGTAGAAAAAGGAGGAATCCTTTTGTTGCTTTGTCGATTTCAAAAAATCTTTTGACACAGTCCCTAGAGATGAGCGTTGGCATAGAATGGAGTAACTTCGGGTTCCTATACATCTTAGAGAAGTCGTCCATAGGCTATATGAGGAGATTAAAGTCAAAATTAGAACGTCAGCTGGTATCTCTGAAAGTTTTAGGAGTGATATTGGGGTCAAGCAAGGGTGTCCATTGTCCCCTACCCTCTTTGTATTATATATTGACAAACTTGAAGAGTGGTTAAACTCACAGGAGGGTGATGGCGCTCTTTTGGGTGATTTTGTGATAAGGCTTCTTTTGTATGAAGATGACCTTATTCTGATTGCTAAATCCTCTCTTGGGTTGAAAGAAAAGCTAATTTCCCTTGAGCGCTTTTGTAGTACAGTGGGAATGCAAGTCAATACTAGCAAGACGAAAGTGGTGATTTTTTCTAGCAAAAGAAAACATAAGAAACATAAGTTATACTTTGAAGGAAACACTCTTGAAGAAGCGGCAGATTACAAATACCTCGGAATTGACTTCAACAAAAATCTAAGTTGGGAAGGTTGCAGAAACAAAAGAACTTTGGGAGGTTGGAAAGTGTTCTATGCTTTTCAAAATAAGTGCAGAGAAGAAGAGCTATGGGATTGGAAGACTATGCAAACTCTCTTTGGGATTTTAGTGATCCCGATGGTTCTTTATGGTTGTGAAGTGTGGGTCAGCAGCAGATCTGACTTACAGTGGAAACAAATTGAGAAGATTAAAAAATGCTTGATCACAAACACGTTTAAAATTAAAAGTTCAGTCCCTTATGATATCATGTTGAGTGAAATGGGGGTTTCTCCTATTGAAGCAATTGCTATGGTGTGTCTAATAAGAAATCTAAAAACAATTGAGAAAATGGAAGACATTCAGTGGCCTAAGGTCGTCTTCAATGACATATTGTGCAAAAGAAAGAAGACGTGGATGAGACAAAATATTAAATGTATTAGTAAATGGGATATCCACTTGAACAAGTGCCCTACAAACAATAAAGAGATAAAGGATTTTTTTATTGATAGGTTCCACAAGAAAACCTGGGATAAAGGGCTTGGAAGAAAGAAAGAGTATTATATTGAAGAGTGTAACCCCACATACAATCATCATAAAAAAGCATACATCGGGGCCAATATATCTTGGAGAGCCAAAATGATTATTGCCCAAATAAGAACCAATTCCCATCAACTCCGTTGTGAAACTGGGTGTTGGAAAAGACCAAAAGAAGCTTGGGAAGAAAGGGTGTGTGTGTTTTGTACCTCTGGAAAAGTGGAAATAGAAAAACATTTCATTTTAGAGTGTGAAGATTTCAAAGACAACAGGGACAAATATATAAATATCTTGACAGCTAACTCTTGGAATAACTTATTCAGCGAGGGGACAGTGGAGAAATTGGGGGAGCTCATCATCAAGTTGAATAGGAAAAGGGATGAACTAAAGAAATCAATGTGTGAGGCAGTATGTCCCATAGGCTATTGTTATTCTCATGGACGTTAAAATCATTTTCTTTCTTTCTTTATTTCATATCATGGCCTAGCTTTCTCAGTGGTTTCCATATAGTGGCCAGGCTGGCCCAACTGTTTCTAATTCCCACTTTATAATGGCATTCACGGCCATTTCATATTGGMAATTAAGGGTTTCATCCATTTATCATTACCAAGCTTCATCGCAGAGTCATATCATGCACCTTCATTGTTGGCATTCTTCCTATAATTCCATTTCTTCCAGAGTTTTTCATATGTAACCTTTTCCATTGGTTTCTATTTGTATATGAATTCACATTAAGCATTAACATGAGGATTTCCTGGTTTGTAGTGATGAGAAGGTCATTTTGAACAAAATCCCATGGCGTTCAAAAGAAAACATTTCATCATGGATCAAAATTAATGGTTATGTTCGCAGATCAGGAAAACCGGAAATACAAGGTACACATACCTCTTTCCTTACTTACTGTTATTTGTTTGTTGATCATGTCCATGATTTGTTTTTACAAGTTGCATTTTGGTTTTTATTTTTATTTTGTAGGTTTTATTTTTATTTTTGGTGTTTCCTGGACGGATACAAAGAAGGTGGTGGCAATGGCTGATTTATGATGATCTAGTTCTGTTTTGATTTCCAGTGTTTCCAAGATGGATACTCTAAGGCCCTCTCCTTGAGTGGTTTCGGGTGCCTCCACCCCAGGATCACCTTGAGTGGCATCGATGTACATAATGAATATAACCAACTTTACCATATAAAAAGGGAAAATCCAACATCTATTTACATAATGAATATAACCAACTTTACCATATAAAAAGGGAAAATCCAACCATTTTAAAGGTTCTTCAAAAACAGATATCTCATGGTGATAAGAGAACATGAGAAGAGATTGAGTATTCCACAACCTATCATTAAATAGAATTTCCTTAATGAGGTGCAATATTTCAATTACCTCGAGAGACTTTCCAACAAAAGAAAAGTATTCATAGAATTGGGTTTATAGGACATCCCAACTTCTATATTCAAATGTATTCATGTGTATACTAGGCCTTAGGAATGGGTCTCGGATCTACAATGCACAAACTCTGTGCAACGCAATTACAAAGACAACGTAGTTAAATTCTTCATCATTGAACTCTCAAGACTTACTGCACAGTTCCTAGATGGCACGATATACTGCGCACTGTGATAATAACACTAAACAAAATAATTTATTGATACTTTTCCACTCTTAGCACATAAAATCGCAGAAATACTTTGTAATGTACCCCAAATTTCACAAAATATATATTTTTTTAAAGTGGACAAACTGACTTCTATTATGTATGATAACTATTCATGTCACAAGACAAATTATGTCTCAGTTCGTTAATTAACTCCTTTGTAGGTGTAACATTATCATCACTCGTTCTAAAGGCTATAAGAGTTTTTAAGTTCGACAACTCGTTTGTTGATACGCTTCGTTATTAAAAGGTAACATTATCATGTTGGTGAGTTGGTGTCTATACCTATCAAGGTCCATAGCCTGGATATGATTATGCCACCCATTATTTAAGTGATACATTGTTTATAAAGATTTAACGACATAATTAAGGATTAATAGATAAGCCATACATTATATTTATAGCACATATAAATGTTATAACCAATACCTACTATGGAAGTCATATAAAAAGATTTTAATACCATTCACGATAAGTTTCAAAGTTTATTACATAAGCCTTACCTTATGCTTGAATGAACCTTAACGATATACCCATGATTTAAAACTTACACTATGTTTCACAAATGGAAGATTTTAGAGATTAAACCCTGACTCCCATCCAATGCGATGGTTATCAAATCCCAAAGTCATGGAAATAAAATATGGGACTTACGATCCACCTAACTACGTATTTATGGCCTTAACGTGTCCCCATTCGTTCAAATTACATTTAAGGCTCGACCTTTATGGAAATTGAGGAGAATTTAAGGTGGTGGTTATAGGACGGTCTGAACCTAGACTTAGGTTATTAAACTATCAAATTCCATTAAATGGTGTCAAGCTTCCATACTCCTTCTAGTCTAACATTGCAGGGAAATCCCCACTCCTAGCTCGCCACTTAAGTTGGCTTCACATGGTAATGTACCATTCAACCTTCCTGAAAATGAGAGGCACAAAGTGCCCTTTCCTTCATGATCATTCCATTTGGTTTGTCATTCTGTGTGTTTTACCAAGGCGATTTTCTCAGCTCTATGGTAACAGGGTAACAATGTCACGAGGGTAACCTTACTAGACTCTTTCTCTATAGTATCAAGGTGAAAAAGTTGTGTTGTTAGTTGGTTCGGCTCTGTGGTGACAAGATAACAATGCCACGATGGTTAACTTGCTCGACCTACAGCAACGAATGTTGCAATTTTTCCTTCGGGTTGTCCACGGTAAGTCTTCTATTTGAACCTCTTATATTTCCAGAATTATCATTAATATACAGTGGAAATTTGAAATGGCTTTGAATTAATGTTTCTGGATCAAAGGGGATTTTTCCCGAATAGTAGTTTGCATCATTCCTTTATTATGTCTCAAGCAACTACTATATCAAGCATTCCTTTCTATTTTCGTATCCCCTCGACGATGAATTCAAAGTATTGTCCTGTATTTACAAGTTTCACTCTCTGTGGTAACTATCCTCTATCTATGTATTTTTATGGGATATATCTGTATACNCAAGCAACTACTATATCAAGCATTCCTTTCTATTTTCGTATCCCCTCGACGATGAATTCAAAGTATTGTCCTGTATTTACAAGTTTCACTCTCTGTGGTAACTATCCTCTATCTATGTATTTTTATGGGATATATCTGTATACGTTGAGTGTGTGTGTTGTGCTTCACCTTCCAGAAACTATATTTTTTGTGGTTTTCCTCTCTATCTATGCAGCACGCACGCGTTCCGTTTCTCCATTTAAGCAATGTATTTCTTAAATAAAACCCCTCTCTCTATACTGGGGTGCATGCTCATTTTATCAATGTTTGTATTACTCTTCTCTGTGGAAAGTTGTGTGTTCATTGTTCTTCTTTATATTTCATCCTTTTTATGGTATTTCATTCAATGTAAGAAGGATTTTTAATCGACAGTGTTGAATCTTTCTTTATCCCATGAACTAAGTCAGGTTATTACCAGGTATCATTTTTCTTATATCCTTAACTCTATCCATGCCCTAACTAAATCTTTTCATAATTAATCTTTGTTACCGGTTATTTGTTTACTCTGCACATTGTGATTTTAGAAAAAATCCTTCATTGTTTGAAAAGGTATACCAGGCCTCCTTACATAGGGTTTGACTTTTCTTTTAAAACAATAATCCTCGCCAAGGAGTATTGTGCCCTATCTCTATTAGGATTACACTTTGGAATAATAACTTGTCAGACCTTGGTACAAACCATACATAATACTTTGAAGATCTTGAGAGCCTTTGGAAACTCTGATTCAAACCCTACATATACTTTTGATTATTTAAAAAACCAAATTTAGTTTGGTGTTTCTTTTTAATAAATATTGATGAATCCTT
>SNQJ01S0023099.1:0-31446 GCA_010110895.2 Picea sitchensis
ATGGTTTTTCCCCAATAATATATGTCTTATGCAACAGAAACCATAAATAATAATCATATGGTATTTTAAAATCTCATATATAATATATGGCCGAATAATTTTTGGTGAACCATATATATATGGTTAAAATCTATAACCATATGACATAATCCATCCATATACTATGATTCCCCACTTTTAATGGCTTTGACCATTTTTTTTAAATGGGTATGAAATATATGTTTTAACAACCATATCATATATATGGTTTATAACCATATATCATATAACAAATTGACATATTTTAAAATAACCAAATCCACTTTTATTGCATTTTGGATCCTCTTTTAATGGAGATTGGATCCACTTTTAATGGAATATGGTTTTTTTAATAAATATTTGTTATATATTTAAAAAGAATTTCAATTTATTTGTTAAATAAATAAACCATAACCAATGAAATATTCCATGATCACCCATGTGCCATGTGGTGCCATGTGTCACTTGCTCATTGGTCCACCTGTCTGTTATGTGTCACCGCTATGTCAACACTACCACGTAATCATTTCCACATAATCATTCCATGTCAACCTTCCATGTTATCATGCCACATCTTCATTGCCATGTCATCAATTCCACATCATCATGACAAATCATCATTTCCACATGTATCTCTCACTTTGACTTTTTCCGTGTTGGATCAAAAATTTGACTGGTCATAACTTTTGCATACGGAGGTTGTTTGGGCTTTTGTTTTCATCATCAAAAATCTCTCATCAAGATATTTGAAATGGTGTTGGTATTGATGTGACCTGAGGACATCAAAATTTTGGCCATCCTGGATCCTCTTGGATCATGCAATAAATCCTTGGCTCATGCAGATTCTGAAACTTGGCACTGCACCATGCATATTATTGAGTGTGCATACAATACTAACTTGTGGCACATGAACAGTCTTCAATCCTTATGTTCCAACAAGCCCCCAACACTATTAGTTCACTCGTCCTTCAGCCAATGGCATTACTTGCAATGTAATAGAGGATTTTGATGTCATTGTTTTAATGAGTTCCTTGATGAATTATTTGAAATAGCCATCAACCTCATCAAACATTTCTTGCATCCCTTGCATTTTCTTGAAAAAATATTCAACCTCACCTGATGTGATCATCAACAAGGTAAGGTTGAATTTCTCCACCAATTTTACAATCGGGGTTGCCACTACTTTCACATCTTCAAGTTTGTGGTAATGTTGCTAGGATTTGTCCACTACATCAAGTAAAATGCCTAAGAGCCTCTATTGTTCACTACAAATTGACACAACCTCCATGAGCTTGCTGGAAATGGATGTCATGGCATATTTTCATTCTACTGGTGGTAAGGAGGGAAGTGGTTGTTGTTGTTACACAACTTGGGCCTCAATTGCACGGGTTTGATCGTCAATAGCATGGACTTTAGGGGGGGTTCTAGAAGTGTGTCCAGAGCTTGAAGATATACTCGAATACCACTTCAAAATATGCATCACGTGCTTCACCCTTATTAGTTCCTCTTATACTAGCACAATTTTCTACTGCAACCCCTCCTTTGTTGATGGAGGAGTGCACTTCAGTTTTTTCCTAAAGCTTGAGGTTCTATGTTTCTGAGTACATGACTCTCTCCTTTACTTTAATAAGTTTGTGTGTTGTGGGAGCTATGAAGTATCCCTTTTTGTGCAGGGAACTTGTGCATAACCCCGATCGAATACTTTCGTCAATGATGTGTGCATAGTAACTTACACTATGTGAAGTGATTTTATTTCTTGGTGTGTTGCTTCAATCTTCTTGCGGACCATTATTTCTTGGTGGTGCTTGTCCTAGGTTTCTCTATGGGTGACAAATTCTTGGTCACGTTTTCACTAGAATTGGCCATAATATTGTCTGATTGCTCGATGCCTATCACCTAATTCATTCATATTCATGGCCATATAATTTTGCAGGTCCTTTAAAGGTACCTAGACCAACGAGATCTCGACATACGAGTGGATGCAATTCTACAGAGTTGGATGTATAACAAGTAGTAACTACCATTGTATTGAAATACACTACTCTCTATTTGGTACTATTGTGTGGTGATGTAGGGAGAGACATGATTTATTTCATATACTATTCTGATAGTGGCACCTCAATGGTGGGAACAAGTTCTAGCCGTCGATAAAATGCATTGAATTTCTATGATGACTCTCTCTGCATTATATGTTTCATAATCAACTGTCCCTTGATTTCCTTGACAATTCTCATGATGGGTGTGGAAGGCCCTTTACTACTACACTTATCAAGAACTAGTGTGTTTTAGGTGAACTGCAAGGGGAGCTCCTTTATGATGATTATGGGGTCAGTATACTGTGGTAGAATTGGTGTGTGTGCTTGCTCGCTTGACTATGGGATTATAATCAATTTGAGTGGTGCTCATGGTGGTTTTTTTATAGGTGGATTCAGTGTGATTTTTTTTTTTCTTTTCTTCTATTTGGGCCATTTTTCCTTTTCATCTTCCTGGCCTATATATGTGCACGTCTTCTAACCCGTAGGTATTTTTCTCTTTCCTTGGGGTGTCTCCTTTGTTGCTCTCCCGATAGTTCTTTACCCTTTTGTTGGTTTTGCACTACTTTATTCTTCTCCTATATTTTCCTCGTTATTGTTCCCAAATGATCTAATGCATCCTTGGGTGTGGACCATAAGTTTTATGGCCAACCAACAACCACCTACTAGATTTTTTCCTCTGTGATACAGAAGGGAAGCATGGAATCCTTTGGAGCTATGCATTGGGGAACATTCATATTATGGAAAGTACATTCAAACTTAAGGTATCCCTTATACCTATCCATGATGCTTCTCAGTACTCATGGTGTGGATGCCACCACTTGGATAAGTTTGGTAAATTGTAGATGAAATGTAATGTTATTTTTGACCTGGAGGTCTTTGTCCTTGATGTGTTGGAGCTCTAACAATTTATATGTTAGGAATCGGGATGAGGGTTGTTGGTCATATGTGTAGTTCGGTAGTGGTTTCTATACTACCATGGATAGAAGGAGTAATATCCAGTTGTAGTGGAACTCCCTACCGAAACACTGTGTTTCTAGGAAATCACTTATGATTTCATTCATCGTGTATATTACCATGCCATATGGATTCCCTCGATGCAATTATTGGCAACGATTCCTAGCCCCATTTGTGTAGCATTCCTAGCCACCCCACTGTTGGGCTATGCCAAACGAAATAATTTTTTTTGAACTGTATCCAAATTTAAAGAATACAAATACCATGCAATTACACATGTTTATACAATAATGGAAATACACATGAAACACACACACACATAGGAAAAACCCATAAAAATAAACGCATAAATAATAATGCATCATGTAATTTCACACACAATTGACACTTATCTTTGATAAAAAATACCACCAACTATGTGCAGACCTTCCACACTCCTCCCATCCTTAGATCACGTTTCTCAAAACTCTCAGTAATGGGTAACCCCCGAGCTGGGACTAAAGTCCATCTGGGTAAAGCAATTCTTAACTAGGCTGATGTATCTCAGAAAACAGAAAAAACTCTCTCAAAGGTGCCAACTCTAACTAACAACCTATAGTCCCTCATTCCTCACATGTTTATCCAACCCCAACAAATGTGACCTTTCTCTACTCAACATTTCTTTGTCTGTCACATTTCCTTTACGAGGCTTCAGCAATAGGCTAGACATGAAGTCTCAGAGCCCTGTAGTTGTAGTTTGGCACCTTCGGAAAATAATTTGTAGCAATTCTCTCACCCGGAGAGAATTTCTCAAAGGCATGAAAACCCACCTCAACAATACCCCATCAACATGATAAACTGCATATTCAATCCATCTCTTAAGTTACCCAAGTACAGGTTATGTTAACAAATTCATGAAATTATGTACAATTCTGGTTCAATAATGCATCAAAATTATTTATTTTGATTTCCTAAAACATTGACTGCCCAGATCAATTTTTGGATGAATAGTTATATTCTACTATCTAATACCTTTCCAATGCCTTCTTCCATGCTCAATTCTGAATCTTGAGTAGAAAATTATGGTTATTTGAAAATTGTCCATTAATTCTTCCTATGTCTTCTACTATTGTAGCCTCTTGGATGTTGTGCATGGTCTTCATTTTTTCCTTTATGTGAGGGAAATACTTGTACATGTGATATTCTTTTCATCCTTAACATTGTATTGGTGGTATTCCCTTTTTTCCCAAGGAGTCTTTTCTCTTGGATTCATCCTTAGCATACTGGTCTTGATGATTTTTATTAGAGCTATTTCTATTGAAAGGAGGTTTGAATCCCTTCCTCCTCTGATCATATTTCTCCTTATTATTATCCTTCCAATATTTCTACATGGATTCTCTACCCTTTCCTTGTGCATATAGGTACTTAGCCTTCCGGATGGTCTCATTCAAAGTTATGTGATGCAAAACCCCACCCCTCTTAGGGGGCTTGCGCGACCTGTCGGTCTTAGGATCTTCTTCTGGAGCCAAATTAGCTCTCGGATCCATGTTGGATCCTCTCTTAATGTACACATACCCTTTTTATTTCTTTATACAGCTCCAGCAAAACCCATATGCGCTTTACTCTAAGCCCCTTTCACATAGAATCAAAACCCCATGCATTAGCCCCTTTGCTTCGATGGAAATCTCATGTGACCGCGGGATAGAACCAAGAGCTCAACTAAAAGGGACTATATGAAGCTATGGGACTTCGATGCTCCATGAACATTCACATTTTCAACACTCCAATTTTCTGGAGTGGTTACCTGCCGAATTCGATCATAAACTAACTTTGACCAACAAGTGTAGGTCTTCTCCTTATCCTTCCTCTCTCCAAACTCTTACGGCCAGATCTGATGGCTGGTGGGGATTTTCTTCCCTCCTCCTCGATATATGGTGGAGATTCACTATGGGACTCTGGGATTCAGGATTTTCCATGACTCCGACATGCAAATTTCTTGGATTGTCATACTGGCTAACTCCAGAAGAGTTCAGGGATCAACGATCCACACTTTTCTCCTTGATCTACGACTAAGATCAAATCTGAGACTCTAGGATTCAAAAGTTTCCCAAATACAACACATGCTACCTCCCGAATAGATGAATTCCAAACTGAAATCGACAGCTCACACTCCTCCCACAACCAACAATTGTGACTAACTTAGGGCTTCAGGCTTCAAGGCTTCTCGCACCAAATGAGCACCACACTCCCGAACTTCCAAACGTCAAATTGGGGAAGGGAAAGATATACAATTGAGAATCTCCTTTGATAAAAGGCTAGGATTAACTCTGGTACTTCAGAGCTTCAGGAATTTTCACACCAAAACAAATTTCACCCACAATCCTTCGGATAGCCAAATTTTCGAATACTTGGAAATATATGGACACGTGTACCCAACAACATACGGTCAGGATTTACTCCAGAATTCAAGACTTCAGGGAATTCTCCACTCCATGCAACCAAAAATAATTTCTCTTGGAGTTCCAAATCAACGAACCACTTGGGGATCCAATGCCTCACACTCTCCCAATGATATACAGTGTATATTCACTCCAAGACTCTGTAGCTTCGAGGATTTCTCCTTGTGACGACATAAGGGTCAATTTTTTTCGAAGTGTCGAATACCCAAATTGTGAGATCTACAAATCACATTCCATGATGGGATCTATGGATGAGATCCACTCTGCTTTGGCCAAGACTTAAGGCTCGAGAACTTCGATCGATGGTTCTCGTTCTCCTGCGCTCAGATCCAACGGTTGGGATCTAATTTACTCTGTTGTGCTCTCTCCTCTTGTCTGGGTTTGATCCAACGACCCATATATAATCTTGTAGCCCAAATTAATGACTTTTTTGGTTTCTCTCCTCTACAACTTCTCTTCCCTCCAACGAATTATTTCTCAATATTTAAAAGGCTCGACCTTTGATCTCTCCACTACAGGGTCGACTCCTCGGCATCTACTTGTTTTCTCGAACTGCTACGCCTCCTGATCTTTCAAACAAATTCAAAGTGTTCTCTCAACACCCTCATAGCACCCTGTAACTCCAAATTCGACCAATTCCAGGTCTGAATTTGCTAGAATAGATATTAAATTAAGAATATCTCACCACTTGGTCAAATTTCTCAAATTTCCCATGAATTTAACAACATAAATTGGGGTTTTTTTCCCAATTCCATGAAATTACTTTCGATTTTTACCATGGATGTACTTTAACTTGAAATTTGGCCACTTCAAAATCAGTTCTCCATTAAATTTATCTTTAATTCAACTTTCTCGACCTATCCAGGCTCAATGTTGAAAACTGGAGCTCATATTGTAGCATCCCCAACATCCAACTAGGCTATCCCACATAAAAAAATTGAACTGTATACAATATTAAAACATACAAAACTCTACAAATGCATAGATTCATACAAAATAATAATGATAATACACATGCAACAAACACAGGAAAAACCCATAAAAATAAATGCATAAATAATAGTGCAACATGTAATTTAACACGGAATTGACACTTGTCTTGGTAAAAATATCACCAACTGTTTGAAGATCTTCCACATTCCTCCTAGCCTTAGAAAACACTACTCAAAACTCTTAGAAGTGGGTCAACCCTAAGATGGGACTAAACTCCACCCAGGTAAAGGAATTCCTAACCAGGCTGATGTATCTCAGATAAGAGGAAAAACTCTTTCACAGGTTCCAAATCGAACTAATAGCCTACAGTCCCTCATTCCCCACATGCATGTCGCACCCCAGGAAATCTGCCTTTTCTCTTCTCAACTGTCCCTCGGTTTCCCCACTTCCTTTCCGGGGCTTCAGCAACAGGTCGAACAAGAAGTCTTAGAGCCTTGTAGCTGCAATTTGGCACCTTCTAGAAATCAATTCCCAACAAATATCTTACCTAGAAAGAGTTTCTCATGGGCCTGACAACCTGCCTCTTCAATATACCACCCACTTGAAAACCCACTTCTTTAGTCCAACTCCTAAGCTAACCAAGTAAAATGATGGTAACAGAAAGGTACAGAGGACAGTTGAAATCAATGAGTGAAATGATGGTGGAATGATGGGGAAATGAAACAAGTCCAAACTATATGTATGCATGTTCCCAACTTGACCCTTTTCATGTTGAGAACTACTTTGGCCCACTTGTCCCCATCCTTAGAACTTAGGATAAAATAATTATCCATACTTTATACTTTAATGAATATTAATATAATATTACTTTTTGGATTAAGCTCCCTAGCTTGGCCCCATTATCCTCAACTTTTATCCCCCTTTCCCTAACTAGTGGAGTTTAGTCCCCCATACTCTTTTACATGGTTGGTATGTCACAGTGATGTGTTTTTCATTAATATTTGCATGTGAATATATTTACATTGAAATCACAGATATATTGTCCTTTTTTGCATCATGGCTCACCAGCCTAAGTACATTTGTATTTACATTTACAGTTGGGGTTCAACCTAGGGGTATTACAGTATTTGGAGCTATAAAATGAAGAGCGAGCTTGTCAGGAATGAAGAGTGATCTCTTGGGTGAGTTGCACTAGAATATCAAGTGTGTGTTGTTGTTTGTTGGTAGTTTTTCCTAGCAGCAAGTTCCCTTGAGTTTCCAATTGAGATATTCCTAGATACTTATGCCAGAGATACCCTAATAAATTAATGGGACACCTGAGGGACTGAGATCAGTGAAGGGGAACATTCCTTGGGTTGGGAATTTCAAGAGGAAGAGAACTGGTGGGAAATCGGGACAGTTGTAAGAAGATATCAGTGGGTTGTGAGTTTTATGAGTTGTGAGTGGACAATGAGAGATGACCCTCTTTTTTGGATTACTAGCCTCAACTTAGGTTTGACTAGATATTGGTATTTGGAATAGTCAGTCTATGGTTATGTGGAACATCCATCCCAATAAACTAGTTTCATAACTCTTGCTTAAAGATACATGTTTTATCTTGTTGTTGAGCTATTTACATGTGTGATTGTTGTGCATGAACTTTGTGTAAATGAGAATGATTTATATGTTGTTGTAATGAGTTGTTTAGTTTCATTTCATGTTTATTATTATAATGTTGTAGATGTTTCTATTTTATGGTTATAGACATTAGATAAATATTTTTCAATTCGTAACTGAAAGCTACAAGAAATTAGTTAACTGTAAATGAATTAATTCAGTTACAATAAATTTCATTTTTATGAGTAATTTCCCTCAGTTGGGTTGGGGTATGTTACATGTTGGAATGCAGGTATCCTTCTAGGGTATATTCCTTGTTCCTCGAGGACCAATGGCATAAGAATCAAATTGGAAATATAGTACAATTGGTGAGATATAACCTAGACACACCTAAATATTTCTTAGATGCCCATTAAGATAGTAGCATGGAAGAGAAGGAAAGGATGTGTGAGTTCTACTTGCACAATATAATACTCCCACATCCCTACAAATGGAAACCAAATTGATATGTAGCGGATGTTCATATTATGGCCCCTGCATCCTGGTTGAGACATGAGGAAATGAGGGAAATAGATTTGAAAAGATATAAGGAGGATTAATTTTAGAGTCCATTGTGGATTAGGGATGACATATAAATCCTAGGAGAGGTCATAGTAAGTCATAAAAACCTCTCCATAAACAAATAAATAACTCCAATATGGACAACCAATAAAATAGAATTAATGGATCAACAAGAGAATAAATTGAGACTCTTGGGTAAGGACGAAACTAAGGATTTCCACAGGAGGTGGAACTCCTTGCATCATATCCTTCATATTAGAGAACCCCACTCCTCCAATGCTATAAAAATTTCCTTCCTCGGAACACCTTGGTACAAGGAGGCACTAAGTAAATTAAGTACAAAGTGGATTGGACTATGAATGAACTGATTCGGATTATTTTCGGCATGAAATGAGAGAAGAGGTATAATAAAAAAATGTACAAAGATATCTCGGATATCCAATATTATAACAAAAATGTATCAGAAATGAAACCATAAACACAGATATACAGTAATACACAAGTTTCTATTAATGAGCGAAAATGTACAAAGACTGTAAAATACAGAGTGAAAGACTCGCTAGAATGGTGGTATCTTATCTCTGAGAAGAGATGCAATGGCTACTCGCATCCGTGAGAATATAATATTACAATGAGGATCCAAAGGAATTTTTATCATAAATAAAATCCAAAACACTAACCCTGAAAGATGAAAATCCAACAGTTTTGTGGACCCCATTTTGGGTAGTTTGGTGTATCAACTTCCTGAGGGCATAACTTTGCCATACGATCTTCGTTTAGGGTACGCAATAGCTCACTAGAAAGGTATCATGGAGGATATTAATTTTGGGGGCTCAATCACAGCCATTAGATATCATTGAGAAGATCGATCCCCAAAAACCTTCATTTAGGCCCTCAAAATGGAACCGGAAGTTAAAAACTGCTAAAAATAGTAAATTGCCAAAATTGCCAGAAAACTGTTTTGAGAAGTTGGAAAAGGTGGGTAGCCATCGATATCCACCTGGATCAATCCTCCCTCCTTAGGAAGAAATGGTATCCATTTCATTGAGTTTCCGAGGGAGAGGGAAAAGAGTTTGTTGAATATGCATCTTGATGAGTTGCTTGCCTTGTTGGAGAAGTTGTGTTGCTTAGCTTTTTGAAGGTTGTCATGAAAATATGGCTGGAAGAGTTGTAAATTTTTAACCAGTTTGGATACATGAGATGTTTGTGTGCAGAAGGAATATTTTCTATTTGTTGTAGTCTTGTAGACCTTATTCTATTGGATAGAAGGTGCTTGGGCCAAGGCTATAGTGATTGTAGTATCCTTGTTTTCACCTTTTGAAGAGATTGTGAAGAACCTAAATTTTGTAGTATGACCTTGCGGAACTGTTTAGGTGGGAAAATATTTAGAATTACTTCTGGTATTCTATAGAGATGACCCCCAAGAGTAACAATGAAACTATGGGGTCGAGACTCATAAATAGCATGGCGCTTCCACATATATGGCTGGCCCAAAATAACATCACAGACATCCATTGGGGAAAAATCACATATTACCTCATCCTTAAAGGGATGGATGTCATATGACAATCGACATTGTTGGCTAAAACGAAGATCTTGTCCCTGGCGAAGCCACCTGATGTTTTATGGTTGTGGGTGTGGTGTTGTCAACAATCCCAATTGTTTGACGACCTCTGCTGAGATGAGGTTCTTTTGGCTTTCACTATCAACAATAAAATGCAACGGGGTCCCCTTCACCCATATCCGTGAATGAAAAAGGCGTTCACCCTCTTCATGATATATTGGTTCTTCTGGTTGAATTGTTGTAGTCGCGACAACAACAGTGGGGTCTGTGTTGATGATATGTCTTATGTCAGTATTTTCTGAATCAAATTTTGAATCATGGTTCGACTCCTTATCTTTGATTTTGGCCACCAATGACTATTTTGAGCGACATTCATCAATGTTGGTGAGGGGATTTTGTGGAAATCACACTATTTTATGGTGTCCTTCTTTGTCTTCTCGTGGCCCTTCTTTTCCTATGTCTTGGACTGGATTTTGGGAGACTTTTTGTTAAAGACGTCTTTATCATACTTTGGTTGTTGCAGACTTCCAGACTCGAACTCCCGTTTGTTCTGGTGCTTAAATTTATGCTCGATTTTTACAGCATATCGATAAGAAGAACCGAGTGATGAGATGTCTAGAAAATCCATTTTAGTTTGGATGTATCTGTGTAGAGCCCCATGATATTTCAGAACTAGATGTTGTTTGGAGTCTTTGATACCCAACTTGGTGCACAACGTATGGAAGGTATTGGTGAACTCCATCACTACTTGGCCCCTCTCTTTCCACAATGTGGTCCATCTCATGTACTGGTCTTCATAATTGCCAACAGGGTAATATTGTTCCTTGATTGCATCCACAAAAATTCCCAAGTGGGATCAACCCATTATATTCTGGACTCCTCTATGGAAATTTTCTCCCAGTAAGTTTCCCACCAATGTTTGACATAGGGGAGAGCCTTAAGGAGTGTGAAGATGATCTTTAATGTTTGACATAGGGAGAGCCTTAAGGAGTGTGGGAAGATGATCTTTATTCCTCCTTCTAAAATGGTGAATGAGAAATAACCTTCTAGCAGATTAACCCATTTATCTAGGGGAAATCACATCTATCCAATCTTTAAAATACAAGAATATAAAATTAACTTGTACCATGAAAAGGGTTCTCAAAAATTTCCCTTGATGAATATGCACTCTGTTTTCATGGGCATTTAAGGGATGGGAAAAGTCTCCATCATTTATCTTCAATGCTGAGAGCTTCTACAATCAAATTAATAGGAATCTCCCTCGCCTGGCCATTTTTATTTTCTTAAGCCATGGAGGGTTTCTTGGTTGTACGAGATCGATTTTTCTCAAGAGAGACAATATCAAAACCCAACTTCTTGACCTTAGTTCGTATTAAAATCAAAATGATCAAGGAACCTACCGATACCATTGATATGCATTATTTTCGATAAATATAGTTAGAAGAGATATAATAAATAAATCTACAAATATATCTCAATATCCAATATTATAACATAATGTATCAAAGAGATGAAAAAATAAACACAGATATACAGTAATACACAATTTTCTATTAATGAGCGAAAATGTACAAAGATTGTAAAATACAGAGTGAAAGACTCGCTACAAGGGTGGCAACTTATCTTTGAGAAGAGATGTGATAGATACTTGCATCCATGAGAATATGATATTACAATGAGGCTCCAAAGGCCTTTTTATCATAAATAAAATCCAAAACCCTAACCCCGGAAGATGAATAGACAACAGTTTTGTGGACCCCGTTTTGGGTAGTTTGGTGTATCAACTTCCCAGGGGCATAACTTTGGCATATGATCTTCATTTGGGGTGAATGATAGCTCATTGGAAAGGTATCATTGAGGATATTCATTTTGGGGGTTCAATCAGAGACTTTATATAATATTGAGAAGCTCGATCATGAAAAACCTTCATTTAGGCCCTCAAAATGGCCCTAGAAGTTAAAAACTGCTAAAAATAGTAAATTTCCAAAAACGCCAAAAAACTGTTTTGGGCGAGTTAGAAAAGTTGGGTGGCCACAGATATCCACCTGGGTCAATCCTCCCTCCTTAGGAAGAAATGGTCTCCATTGCATTGAGTTCCCGTGGGAGAGGGAAAAGAGTTTGTTGAATCTCCATCTTGATGACTTGCTTACCTTGTTGGAGAAGTTGTGATGCTTATCTTTTTGAAGGTTGTCACGAACCTGTGGCTAGAAGGGTTGGATATTTTTAAATAGTCTAGCTACATGATATGTTTGTGTGTAGAAGGAATATTTTCTCTTTGTTGTAGTCTTTTATACCTGCTTCTGTTGGATAGAAGGTTCTTGGGCCAAGCCTGTAGTGGTTACAATATCCTTTTGTTCACCTTTTGAACATATTGTAAAGAAGTTAAATTTTGTACTATGATATAATACCTTGCGGAAATGTTTAGGTGGGACAATAGTCAGAATTGCCTCTCGTGTTCTGTAGAGATGACCCCCCAGAGTAACAATGACACTATGGGGTCGAGACTCATAAATAACATGGCGCTTAAACATATATGGTTGGCCCAAAAGAACATCACAGACATCCAGTGGGGAAACATCACATTGTACCTCATCCTTGAAGGCATGGATGTCATATGATAGTCGACAATGATGGCTGACACGAAGATCGCATCCCTGGTGAAGCCACTCAATTTTGTATGGTTGTGGGTGTGGTCTTGTCGACAATCCCAACTGTTTGATGACCTCTGTTGAGATGAGATTCTTCCGGCTTCCGCTATCAATAATAAAATGCAACGGGGTCCACTTCACCCACATCCATGAATGAAAATGACGCTCGCCCTCTTCAGGATCTGTTGGTTCTTGTGGTTGAATTGTCATGGTCGTGACAATAGAAGTGAGATTTGCATCAATGATCTTTCTTCTGTGAGTATTTTCTGAATCAGATTCTGAATCATCGGTCGGACCCTTGTCTTTGATTTCGTCCACCAATGACTATTTTGAGAAACATTCATCGGTGTGGTGTCAGGGGATTTTGCGGAAATCACACCATTTTCTCATATCCTTCTTCATCTTCTCGTGGCCCTTATTTTCCTATATCCTGGACTGGTTTTCGGGAGACTGTTTGTTAGGGATGTCTTTATCATACTTTTTTTCTTGCATATTTTCAAACCTGAACTCCCGTTTATTCTGGTGCTTAGATTTATGCTCAATTTTTAGAGCATATCGATAAGCAGCACCGAGTGATGAGATGTCCAGAAAATCCATTTCAGTTTGGATGTATCTATGTAGAGCCCCACAGTATTTCAAAACCAAATGTCGTTCAAAGTCTTTGATACCCATCTTGGTGCCCAACGTATGGAAGTTATTTGTGAACTTTGGCACTGCTTGGCCCCTCTCTTTCCACAGTGTGGTTAGTCTCATGTACTGGTCTTCATAGTTTCCAACAACGTAATATTGTTCCTTGACCGCATCCACAAAAAAATCCCAAGTGGGATCGACCCCATATATTTCAGAATCCTCTGTGGAACTTTTCTCCCAGTAAGTTTCCCACTAATGTTTGACATGGGGGAGAGCCTTAAGGGGTGCGAAGATGATATTTTCCCTGTCAGAAAAATGGTGAACAGAGAAATAACCTTCTAGCAGACTTAACCATTTGTCTAGGGCATCCGCATCTATTTCACCTTCAAATACGGGAATATCAAAATTAACCTGTACCTTGAAAGGCAAGGTGCCTCCAAAGTGGTATCTTGATGAATACGCACCTGTTGTTATCGGTAGGCATTTAAGGATGTGGGAAAAAATCTGCATCATTTCTTCCCACTGTCGCACAAGAGCTTGTTGAAGCAACAAATTAATAGAATATTTTGCTCTGTCATTTTTATTTTCTTCCGCCATGGAGGGTTTCTTGGGTGTACGAGAGTGATTGTCCTAAAGCAAGACAAGCTCGAGACCCAATTTTCTATACTCGGACCTCGTTGGGGACATGCACTTAAAAACGATCAATAGAAGCCTTCTTTGATATGACTGATCTAGATTATTTTCGACACAAAATGAGAGCAGAGATATAATAAATAAATGTACATAGATATCTCGAATATCCAATATTATAACAGAAATGTATCAGAGATGCAACCATAAACATAGATATACAGTAATACACAATTTTTTTATTAATGAGCGAAAATGTACAAAGACTGTAAAATATAGAGTGAAAGACTCGCTAGAATGGTGGTAGCTTATCTCTGAGAAGAGATGTGATGAATACTCACATCCTTGAGAAGATGATCTTACAATGAGACTCAAAAGGCATTTTTATCATAAATAAAATAAAAAAACCTAACCGCGGAAGATGAAAAGTTAACAGTTTTGTGGACCCCGTTTTGGGTAGTTTGGTGTATCAACTTCCCGAGGGCATAACTTTGGAATACGATATTTGTTTGGGTTGCACGATAGCTCATTGGAAGGGTATCATTGAGGAGATTCATTTTGGGAGCTCAATCAAAGACTTTGGCTACTATTGAGAATATCTATCCCTAAAATCCTTCATTTAGGCCCTCAAAATGGCCCCGGAAATTAAAGACTGCTAAAAATAGTAAATTGTCAAAAAATTCCAGAAACCTGTTTTTAGTGAGTTGGAAAGGTGGGTGTCCATCGATGTCCACCTAGATCATGAACGCCCCTATCCTCTTTCTTATGGCACAAATGGTTGATATCAGTAAATAAAACAAAGAGGAGGAATGGGAAAATATGTTAAAGGCTAAGCGGTACCATGAGCAACAATCCACCACCAGATATGTAGGCATGACGCATCGGGAAGGAATATAATTAGAAACACAAAAATTGTAAAAAACAATATGTTTGTAGAAAATAACAATATATGGAGCAACAACCTAGAATTGGATAGAAAATTAGTGGACAACAACAATAGGAGTGAGAGTAGAAAGATAATGTTTTGTTGCATAGGGATGTGAAATATTTTAGATGGGGGGTGATGATCGGCCTCAACATTTCCTATCTATAAGGCCCATCATAGACACATTTGACCATGATATGACTAATAATTTCATTCATTTGACCATGATATGACTAATAATTTATTTCATATGACTAATATTAGTCATGGGTACTTTTGTATGTTGCTTGAATGAATAGCTCTTGAGATGGAATTTTATGTGTATGGTACCTTTTTTATCTAATGTTCATGATAAAGGTTGTGTGTAGAATTAATCAAGTAGGTCAAACCCCCCTTAATGAAAGGAACACCCCAAGAATCAAAGGGGATTTTCCCCCCACCTACCTCCAATGCACTGTTAGTTTACTTATGATCACTCCTTACAAGTAGAAGCTCGAAAATCAAAGGAGATTGACCATGATCCATTGATTCCATTTTTCATACTCGATCCAAGGGAAGAGGTTGATTCTCAAAGTGTATAAATAGGCCTCTTTTGTAGGGAAAACGAGAGACATTTGAATATTATGCTTAGTTTTGTTGAAGAATTGGAGCTCTACTATTGATGTATAATTCATTTTGATCAATAAAGATGTTTTTGTTCTTATCTTATTAGAGTTTTAAAGGTTCCTTGTGTTGCTTGGGTAGGGCCCACTCAAGAGGGATCAAGGACCCTATTGTACTATCTCCTTTTTCTTGCATGTTGGTGTGTTATAATTTATTCTCTTTATTTCTCTTAAAAGATTAGATAGTCCCACATAACAATATTTGGCTTTTGTTTATATTGTTAGTAACTATTGTCTTCAATAGGTTTCATATAGAAAGGTTTGGAAGCCTATTGGGATGTTCAAGGGTATCTTCTCAAGGATAAAAACTTCATTTACATATCATTGTATTTTAGTATAGATTTATCTATTCTTTGGAAGGCTTTTGTAAGCTTATTAGGACTCTTTTAGTCATCCTGTAAAATTTCCCTATAGGACTGTTACAGTTCATGTAGAACTATTACAGTTCCTATAGAAACTTCTTGTAGAATTGTTTCAACTCAAGTTCATTGAATTTCTCACTCTTATTTTCATGAAGTTAGCAGTAGTTAATAAGATAATGCATAGTTTGATATTTTCTCAAGGGTTAGGAATAATTAGGTTCATTTATTCTATGCAATAGTCCATATTCTTCCATGTAATTTCCTTTCATGCAATAGAGTTAGTTTTATTTCTTTATAAATAGTTTTGTTTTAGTTTATAACTCATTTTTTTTTCTTTCACACCATTATAATAGATCTCTTTACTGAATGTAGATCAACTATTGTTTCAAATTGATGTGCTTTTACTCATGAAAGTAGATTAAAATATTTCATGCAATTCAAATTTCTTGCACAAATTGTACTCAGATTCAATGCATTACCCCTTTGATCATTCTCAAACCTATATTAATATTAATGCACTCTACATATACTTTACAAAACACCTCTCAAGTTTGTAAAAATCTCAGGTTGAAAACTAAAGTAACAATCCAAGGAGGTAGTAGCATTATTGGTGTTGTTTCTAGGCCCACCAGACGGGAAGTCACCCGATGATTATTTAACATTTAAAGGCCATCCTTTGCTTCACTATTTATGCACAATAGGTCAAGTATACAATGAAAGAGACAATTTGTGAATTTTGAGGTCACTAAGAGCATAAGGAGTTCAAGAAATTTGATTTTCACACTGAATACAAGTAGTCATTTCAAGGCATAATTTCCACAATAATTTTAGAACATATCTCCTGAGAAGGAGGTCGCAGTACAAGAACCTATAGGTGTTCAACATTTCAGAAGGATAATGGCGTCCCTAGGTAAACCATCAACATGACAAAAATACCAGTACATTACTGAGCCTAAGACACCAACCAATGTGAGTATCAAAGGTCCCATATTCAGAATGGTTTCGAAGCTAAAATATTCTAACTTCAATATATAGCACAAAGTGTATTTATTAGACTTGTAGCTTAGTACCTATTTAGACCTATTTGTAAGGTTCAGTGGATGAGTGAAATTGGTCACCTAGGAATGGGTAAAGTATCTAAAGTAGTCAGGGATAATGTCTGTAATAGTTTTTCTCACTACAGATGCATCTAGTCCATAAACAAATGTGTTTTATTTTTATTCATCCACTTGCATGGAGGGATCCTCTAGCTCGATAAGCCATATCCATTTTATTTCGACACAATGAGCCTAGTCATAGACCTCCCTACAATAGGGAATGTTCTAATAGTAGCAATATTGGATAAGGATGAAAAACATGAGGAAATGTACACTAAGTATGGTACATGCAGGGGATCGATAAAAAACCACATGGTGCAATTTTCCATGCAAATACTTGCTTGCTAAAATATGCGTGAGTGTGAAAGGATGAGTGTGCAATTGTAACACCCTGAGGCCAAACCCCAACTGTAAATGTAAATACAAATGCACTTAGGCTAGTGATATGGGATGCATAAAAGGAAAGTATATCTGTGATGTAAATGTAAATGTGTTCACATGAAAATATTAACGAAAAACACATCATTGTGTGCAAACCAACCATGTAAAAGAGTATGGGGGACTAAAATCCACTAGTTAGGGAAAGGGGGATAAAATTTGAGGATAAGGGGCTAAGCTAGGGATCTTAAGCCAAAAAGGAATATTATATTAATATTCCCTAAAATATAAAAGATGGATAATTATGTTATCCTAAGTTCTAAGGACTGGGACAAGTGGGCCAAAGTTGCTTTCAACATGACAAGTGTTAAGCTGTGCACATGCATACAAAGGGTTTGTGTAGATTTTAACCTTGTACAATATACACTGCAAACAGATATTCAGTAAAGGAACATAAAAGATACAATGAAAAATACAAACATTACACAGATATTTTTCCCCTGGAAATCCAAACTGGGAAAACCAGCATATTCTATATTATTCATAATATTACAATGTTTACAATACAAAATACATACAGGAGCCAATGGCATCCAAAAACCTAACCCAATGAATTGGATTAGTCCAAAACCCTAATTCCTTAACCGAAAATAGAAAACCATCGACAAAGAAACCATGTGCCGAAAAACCACCTAAATATAATGCGGTCCCGAGGCAGAAAAAAATGTGGTCCCGATGAAGAATTTTTTTTTCTCAGGGGCACTGCCCCCAAACCCCAGTGCATATGCTCAAAAACTACTAATCGTGCAAAGAATACAACACATACCCAATATTTTGGACATAGTGCATTTTTTTGGATTCCCTTCATTCATTCCAATCATTCCATCATTCCTCCTTTCCTGGTCTCGCGGATTTTAGTTGTCCACCGTACCTCTCTGTCAGGAGAAGCATACTTGTACCTTATTAGACCAGCATTGTACATGTACATGTACTTGGTTAACTTAATATTTGGACTGAATATGTGGGTTATCAATCCTGTGGGATATTGAAGTGGCGAGTTGTTAGGCCCGTGAGAAATTCTCTCTGGGTGAGAGAATTGTTGGGAATTGTTTTCCTGAAAGTATCAAACTATAGCTATAGGGATCTGAGACTTCCTGTCCGGCCTATTTTCAAAGCCCAAGAAATCAAATGGGGAAGCCGAAGGATTTTTGAGAAGAGAAGGGGCGCATTTCCTCTCATGGGACAGGCATGTGCGGAATGAGGGATTGCAGGCTATCCGTTCAAGTTCAAACCTATGAGAGAGTTTTTCTTGTTTCCTAAGATACATCAACTTGGTTAAGAATTCCTTTACTCAAGTGGAGTTTAGTCCCAGCTCAGGGGTGACCCACTACTGAGAGTTTTGAGCAGCGTGCTCTAAGTTTGGGAGGAGCGTGGAAGGTATGCACACAGTTGGTGATATTTTTATCAAAGATAAGTGTCAATTGTTTGTGAAATTACATGTTGCATTATTAGTTATGCACTTATTTTTATGGGTTTTTCTTGTGTGTGTGTTGCATGTGTATTTCCATTATTATTTTGTATAAGTCTGTGTAATTGCATAATATTTGTATGCTTTAAATTCTTATATAGTTTGAAAAAAAATATTTCCTGTGGAATAGCCCAGCAGTGGGGTGGTTGGGGATGCTACAATATTGTGTATAAGTATTAGATCTATAGTTTGCAACATTGATCCTGGATGTGCCAAGAAAGTGGAAATTGAAGCGAAATTTCACAGAGATTTGAAGTTACAATGCATCCATGGGTGTTAGGAAGGTGTTGAGAGAATAGGTTGATTGTGTTCGAAATCTCAGGTGGTGTAGCGGTTCGAGAAACAACAACAATCATTGATTTGGGGCTACGAGATTAGATCTAGGCCATTGGATCAAACCCAAATGAGAGGAGAATGACAGAGGAGATTAGAACCCTATTGTTGGATATGTTTGGGATAATTCAAGACCCTACACAACTATCAGATCAAGGTAAGAAGCCTGAACATTAAACCCCCAATACCTTTGAACTTCACCGCTCCAACTATTTTAAGTCATTTATCGTGAAAGAGGTAAAATCCATGAAGCTCCGAAGTCCCGAAGTGAATCTACATCATATATCATGAGGAAGAATTCTTGACCATTGGATTGGTTGTGGAACAAATATTGGTCATTGGATAAAACCCCAGATCAGAGGAGGAGCACCATGGAGAAGATCATATCCCAATCGTTGGATCTACGCACAGGAAAATGTGAATCATAGATCACACAGATCGGAGATTTGACACTCCGAGAGAATTCGATCATTGTTGTGCAAAGGGAAGAATTCCCTAAATTCCCGAAGTCTAGAGTCAATTTGTATCATTTGTTGTTGTGGAACACATGTTCAAATATTACTGAGTGTCTAGATATTTATCTCTCCAGAGGATTGTGGGTGGAAGGTTTTCTGGTATAAAAACTCCTGAAGATCTGAAGCCCCAACTCAATCCAAGTCGTTCATTCACGGGGACATGTGAACTATAGATCTCATCCCATCACTAGTTTGACATTTGGAAATTTGGAAGGAAGTGTGAATTGGAGCCTTAGAACTCTCGAAGCCCAGAGTTTCAAAGGGGATCTTAGTCATTGGTTATTATAGGAGTGTGATCTGTATATCGTCGGTTCAACGTTCGACAGTTCATAGGTGTTGTGTGTTGGAGCAGAGAAAAGTCCTGAGCCTGGATCCCTTGAGCTCCTTTGGACCGTAGATCATGGAAAAGTGAGGGGATATTCAATTCTTGAACACTTCGGGGGTTCACCACTTCAGTTTCCAAGAGGAGTGTTTTTTTGCATTAGGAAATCTTCTGAAGCCAGAAGCTCGGGAGCGTTGGAGTAACGAAGCTCTGGATAACCGCTCATTCGAGAGTTTCTTAATTCAGAATTTGTGGGATTTGTAGTGTGTTGAGGGAGAAACCTCTAAATCCCAAAGTTTCGAAGCTTCAGAGTAATGAATCTCAATAGAATCTCATGTTTATGAGTTTTATAATTCGACATTCAGGGGATTTGAATTTTGTTGAGGGAAAAACCTAAGAATCCAAATTTTCGAAACGTCAGAATCTCGAAGCTCCAGAGAAGCGCCTGTTTAGGATTTTTCCAATTCATCATTCAAAGGGTTTGGATTTTGTTGAGGTATAAACCTTCAAAGCCCGAAGTTCTAGAGCGACGGAGTCCCAAAGCTCCAGAGCAGCACTCGTTCAGGAGTTTGCCAATTTGGCATTCGGGGGATTTGGAGTGTGTTGCGAGAGAAACCTATGAAACCTGAAGTTCCGAAGTGCTAGAGTTCTGAAGCTTCAGATAAGTGCCATTTTGGTAAGCACCTAGTTCTAGCCCACGGTTACATGAGTTTTTGGCCGAAGTAAATGTAATAATGCTTGAAAATTGAATTTAAGATAGAAAGGGGCTTAGAGAAGGAGCCTGTGAGTTTCTAACTTGTACGGACCTGCATTTTAGGGAAATCAAAGAGGCCTATGAAACTTAAGAGAGGATATAATTTGGTTCCAAGAGATAATTCGGATCCCGAAGAAGATCACATGTACAAGGAATTCCCTCACAAAATGGACAATTTTTCAAATAACTATAACTGTCGGCTCAAAACTCAGAATTGAACATGGAAGTAAGCGTTGGAGAGGTCTTGAATAGTAGAATATAATTGTTCACCTAGAAAATTGATTTGGGTACCCAATTTTCTCAGGAAATGAGAAGAAATAATTTTTATGCAATATTGAATCAAAATTGTTCATAATTTCATGCAATTGATAAATCAATTAGACTAATAGGTTTTGTTGGTTGCACATTTTGCAGAGTTAAAAACAATTAGATTAGAACATGATCAACATAGAGTTCATAGGGATGGAAGATACACAAGGGGGTCTTGGTTTTCCTTATCTCTTTTCTATTAGTCTTGAGGATTCTTTATGGGGTATTCTGATTCTAATTGACCATCACAGAATGATCCTAGTTTATAACTAAGAATCTTCCCAAAAAAATCCCTTAAAAACTATCGTCCCCTCTGGTAAACCAGAAGGAAACGCAGTACACAGAGTGTACTGTGCAGTCTCACTAGAGATAGCTCAATAGATGACTGCAATACTAAGGTGTTTTCAACTTGAGACTAAGCGAGATCTGTGGTTGTGTGTCGTAAACTTTATTCATTCGATATAACATCTAGTTATAACATTCATTCTATGCATACATGTGGAATACCAGATCAACTAAGTTGCTTCATTTATCTACCATTCATCAACTAATCATACATAAAGAGGCATCCAATCATTCACATAACACAATTTTTACTATGGTTTACCCCCTCCTAGGCTATGTCCACAAAGATCTGTCTCTCAAGATTTTATTATGGTTCAGAAATATATCAAGTTAGGTGTGTTTACATTCTTGGATATCACCCTCCTCAACAGGCTCCTCAATCCCTGCGAGGCTCACTAGATCGTACCAGACTCCTCATCCTGCGATCTAACCCTCGATATCATTTCACTCACTCCTTCCTTAGCTCACCAGTTCAATGACACATACATTTCTTACAATTGTCTTCTTCTCTCCCATTCTCTCCCCCTCCATATGTCACCTACTTACTACTTATTTATATTCTTGGATCACCATCCATTACAATGCATTACAAAAACCCTAACCCTAGTGTTGTTAGGTATTCCATTCATGCACGCTTCACATACCTCTCTTGCATGTGTTTCTTTTCCTTCCAACTATATTTTTCCTCTTGCATGCTTATCGTCCAAAAATATCCTTTATTTATGATTTGGCCTACATCCAATAGGCCCCTAGCACTGACATGTGGCTCGTTCTGAGCCACCTAAACCTTGTACACTTCTTCAATATCTCCTACAATAGACTGGAACTTCTCTATGAGTTATTTTTCTTGTGTTTGAGCCTATGTGGTCTTCTCCCTGAGTGCATCCAATACTTGCATGAAAATCTTGTCGTTGATCATATCTGCGCAATCTGCCTTAGTTTGTGCCATATTCTTCTTTGTGTCTTTCGCCTGTGAAATGACCTTTTTTTCTCGCTTCTAAAGCAGTTCCATCTGAGTTTGGCTCTCCTTCTTCTATGTCTGCATGGCTATAAGTTCGACCTGTAGTTTCTTCATATATTTTTCTCTTTTGATGCGCTCTGTGATTGTCATCGTATGATGCCTCTCCTTTAGGTCTTGGATGATTGAGCTTATCCGTTCTTCTTCTTGGTCGTACTACTGGACCTATTGATCCTCTTCAAGATTTGTCCAAAGTTGTGTTTCCTTCTCGAACAAGTCGGTCATCGAGTGGACTTGTCACTCCATCCCCTTTATCTGCATGGTTTCTTCTTGCCTCCTTTTTTCCTTCACCTCTAGAGGAATGGTAGGTACGAGTTGTTCCCGAAGTTAATCGATCTCCTTCATGTATTTATCAATTGTCTATACAATCTGATCAATCTTTTGTGTCGTTGTGAGCTCTGTTGTCTATGCGCTCTTTGGAAGTTTCTCATATGCTACTACCAATTCTTGTTCCAGCCTATCCGTGCATTCTTTCTCATATTTGGTCTTGACCTTGACCTGCTTGAGTACCAATTCCAACTCCTCTCAACTATCCTTTGTCTGCTACAATTCCACTGCGTCTATGTGTGCACGCAACTATACCTCATGTGTGACATTGAATTTTAGTTTATACAAGGCCTTGGTTGGTATCAGCATCATCACCAAATTTATTTGATACAAATCATTCAGAGGTGTCTGACCCACAATTTCATCCATGCACAGCATGTTGGATGTGACAAGAAATGTTGAGCTCAGTTGTGTTGTCATTTGGATCTTGTCCTGCTCGCTCGATCCAACCTTGTCTCCTGCATGTGATGTTGATGGGACTGTTTATATGCCTCTGTCAACCCCCTGTGTTTCTTTGAGTTGTTGTTGTAATATCCCTAAGGTCAAACCCAATTATAAATGTAAATGAAAATGTACTTAAGTTGGTGAGTTGTCTGACATCATTTTGTATGCACCTTTCCTGGCATAGTGCACGCATGTGTTGTGCAGTGAAATGATGAAGTGTGCACATTCCAGGATACCACACGCAACATATTAAGTGTGCACGATTGTGAGGCCAACAAGCCTTTGTGTATATGCTATGTTTTATAGGTTGGTTAGCCAGTTATTATAAGCTAGGATGCTTATGTTTTGATTAGGCTCGAGAACCTAGATGTTGAAGGCCAGTGTGCCCGTTTTTGTACATGTCTCATAATTAATATAAACTACATCATTGTGCATAGACCACCCATGATAAAAGAGATGGGGAACTAAACTCCACTAGTTAGGGAAAGGATGGGGCCTAAAAGTTAAGGAAAAAGGCTAAGATAGGGAGCTTAATCCAAAAAGGAATATTATATTAATATTTCTTAAATCATAAATTATGGATAATTATTGTATCCTAAGTTCTAAAGTTGCGGACAAGTGGGCCAAAGTAGCTCCCAACATGATAAGTGTCAATTTGGGGACATGCATACATATTGTTGGGACTTAGTTCATTTTCCCATATTTCCCTTCATCTTTTCCATGATTCTTCCCATCATTCCTTCGATCACTCAGTCATCCAGTCATTCATCCATGAGCATGCACACACCCATTCAACTATCCTTTGTATCTTCATGATTGTACCTGAACCTGTATCCATAGCCATTTTTGTGTTGGTGTACCTGGTTATCTTGGGAAATGGAATGAAGAAGCGGGTTGTCAGGCTCGTGGAATATTGAAGAGGTGGGTTGTCAAGCCCGTGAGAAATTATCTGGGTGAGAGAATTGTTGGGGATTGATTTCCTTAAGGTGATGAACTACAACTGTAGTTCTCTGATACTTATTGTCTGGCCTATTGCTAAATCCTGAAAAGGAAATGGGGCAGTTGAAGGATTGTTGAGAAGAGAAGGGGCACACTTCCTAGGGAGGGACAGGCATGTGGGGAATGAGGGAATGTAGGTTCTTAGTTTGAATTGGCACCTGAGACAGAGTCTTTCCTGTTGTCTATGAGCCTTTATCCTGGTTAGGAATCCCTTTACCTGGGTGGAGTTTAGTCCCATGTTGGCGGTGACTCACTGTTGAGAGTGATGAATAGTGTGGTCTAAGGTTGGGAGGTTCGTGGAAGTTCTGCACACAATTGGTGACATTCTTACCAAGATAAGTGCCAATTGTGTGATAAATCTATATGCTGCATTGTTATTTACGTGCTTATTTTTATGGGTTATCATATGTGTGGTTATATCTGTGTTTATTTTTATGGGTATTTCCTATATATGTTGCATGTATATGTTTATTATTATTTTAGTGTGAATCCATGTATTTACAGATGTATTTGTATGTTTATGTTTCATATATAATGCTTCTGCGAGAGTTCTCTGTGTGTATATTTTAATTGCATGTAGTTCGAAAAATTTATGTGCCATAGCTGAGTTGGATACTAGGTATGTTACAGTATGTTCTGGAGTGAGAACAGTAAGAGTTATCTAGCATAGCGTGGCTCGACATGAATGGTCGAGGATGTTGCAACATGGTATAAGAGCTTCAATTTTCAAAACTGAACCTAGATGGGCCGAACAAGTTGATTTGAAGTGAAATTTCACAGAGGAGTAATTTTGAAGTGGCCAAATTTCAAGTCACAGAACACTCGTGGTAAATTTTAGAAGCAACGACGCAGAATTGGGGAAAGCCCCAATTTATGTTGTTACATTGATGAGAAAATTGAGAAATCCAGCCATGCGATGAGATACTCTTGATTTAATATATTTTCTAGCAAATTCGGATCTAGAATGGGTCGAATTTGAAGTTACAATGAAGCCATGGCAGATGGAGCAAATTTAGTAATTAAAATTTTGAATTCGTGAATTTATTTTGGGGAAAATTCGTTCCAAAAATGTCAACCCACAATGATTTGTTGTTGCAGAGGTTGGTGTTATCGAGGTGAAATTGAACAAATTTTGTGGTTGCAAAAGGTCTATGGTAAATTGGGGAAAAATTTAAGAAAAAGCCCCAATTTCTGCAGCGGAATTCACAAGGAATTGTTGCACATAAAAGTGAATGTGCATAGGTGGGTGCACTAAAAATGCATAATGCGCAATGAAAAGATTGTGATAGGTAAAATTCATCACTATGCGGTAAGATATTGGCGTGCTGATGTGCGTGCTAAATTTTGGTGACGCGAGGAAAAATGTTAGTGTGCAGGTGTGCACGCTAAATTTTGGTGCCGTGCGGAAAAATGTTAGTGTGCAGGTGTGCACGCTAAATTTTGGTGTCGTGTGGAAAAATGTTGGTGTACAGGACCACACGATAAATTTAGCATTGCGCGGTGTGCACACACATAATAATGACGCGTTGTTGACGGGAGAAATTGATCGCTCGTCAACTGGAGGGGTGGATCCAGTCCGGGGTTGTCTAAATAACCCAAGCCGTTTGGATTAATCCACTACGACGGATTTAGCAGCTTCGTTGGCCGATCTAAGTCCTAGGAAAGTAAAAACACTAAGATAAAGAAACTAATCTAAGTGAAAAACAACTACTGCAAACTATATACAAATCTAAAATATATATACCATTTACTAACTAATATTATAAAACAATAATTCTACTTATTAAATGTTCAGTTATCAATACAATTAAATCTTGACTATATATACAACATTTACAAGATACAAATTTTGATAGAAATTTGCAAAATCATTTGTGAATTGTCTTATGACAACGAAGCTATTATTTTTTGATTTTTATAATTTTTATGAGAAAGAAATAAAATGAAAGCTATCTAAGATAAACAATTAAAATAACAATCCTAACTGTAAATCAGAACTATAGAGATGAACAATGAGACGTGTTCAGATTACAAGAAATTTATATATTAACTAAACTAATTGAATAACACTAACAAACTGACCTGTAGTAGCGCTTCCTATTTGTCCTGTGCACAGTATTCGATTTAGCTGTTTGATGGGGGAAACCCGCACTAGATTTTCCAAAAGCTTCTCGTAAATGGGAAACAACGACGCTCTTGAATACGAATGATAGAACAAATGAGAGATATAGCAACAACAATTTTATATTTTACAATTAATTACATCAAGATAAATCCTTCTGCAAATATTTGTACATAACTGCTCATTCAACAACGAAGGTTAACCTTCTGTTCATTAAAATAAAACAGGGTAATTGTTGTAAGTAAAATGAGATACATCAAATATGGACAAAACTTAATTCATATCGCATCAACCTGTAACAAATCTTGATATCTAAAGTAGTCAATAATTTGATTACAAATTAAAATGCACAGAAACTTGAACAAAAGTAAGATAAATTGAAGCTAAAGTCGTACAACAAATCCACTTCTATTCGATTATGTATAATCATCAGCCCATAGTCTTTGTTCTCCAAATAGTGATGGATTGTTTACAAAAAAGAATAAGTATACAAAGGCCACAGGATAAAACATTCCTTGTGGAAATTATCAAAAACTGTTTGCAAAAAATATGGGAACAATCTCCCAGATTGCTATTCCTATCTAAGACTAACAACCTAATCCCAAAACTGTGTAACAAAAAGCATGTTCTAAAACTACCATAATCAATCCAATTCCCATTGAAATTCGTGTGTACCTATAGATGCACAAAAAAAAACAATTTTAGATTGTGTTTAATTGTAAAATCAACAGAAATTAGAATTTTATGACTAGCTACAGAATCTCACGATTCTGTAGCTGGTCATATTTACAAACAGAATCGTATTGAACCAATTCAATCAAAACAAAACTATATATGATTTATCAAACAAATCTTTTATACTAATTCAACGCAAACACAATCGTTTATGCCAATTCAAAACAAACCAAATCGTTTATGCTAATTCAAAACAAACAGAATCATTCTAAAAACATTGTTGAAATATCATACCTTAGCTGTAGGGATACGATTCGGTCAGGCTAACTTTGAATTAACAATGGTAGTGGTTGCCTCAACATTTTTGAACACGATACAGCCTGTGGTATTTTACCTCTTATTGTTAGCTTGCAGTCTATCATTTTCCATAAAAAAACACGGTCACCCGGTCCTCCAAGGACTTAATTCGGGATTGCAACAGAGGGACATCTGTATAGTATCGCTCGAGCCAAGAGTTACATTCAGTGCATTGTGGTCGATCGGGTCGTGCCATTACAGGTGAGGAATCTTTTAAATTGCCAGGGGTTCCACTGTCAAAATTGATCCTGGGGAAGTTGGGGTCATCCTTAAGGCACGGTGGGAGGTTGGATACGTAGTCATAGGGTTTGACAGAACATAGGCCGTGTGAGTATGGGTACTCCTCGGTCAAAAATCGCTCAATCTCAGAATCCGAATCTTCACTCAAAACAATAGGCTTATGATCTATGTTTTGTTTGGGCTTATTACGAGCACACCTATATATCCAGTGCGCAGCCTTCCTACCCTTGCTATTGACATCGGTATTGCCCCCTGCCCTTTTTTCTTGCAGGCCTCTTAACAGGCTTAGCACTATATTTTAAACATGAGTCAGGAATGGTCTCGGGTAGGTCATCATTGGGGTAGGTTGAGGGTTCGATAGCGGGTAAGAGTGTAGGAGGTGGGACGACAGGCCCGGCAAGGGTTTCGGTGACCACAGTCTTGTCCACTTGACCACATTTACTAGTGGCAAAGCCATTCCTCAACAGGAAAGCTTCCCAACAGTCACCACTCAACCTCAAATGATGAACAATAACGATTTTAATCAAACAGTGATGGAAGAGGCTGGAGTCAGCCTTCTCCCTCTTAAATCGTTTAGCCATTTTATACAGACTGCGAAGGAGGTAATGAGGCATATTCAAAGGGAAATCTATGAAATTCATAGGCAGTCAGAGATGGTAAAGAAACACTAAACCATATATACCTTCGTGAGTAACGAATTTATTAACAATGGCCAACAAATCATGCCATTGAGACTTAAGGGCTGTGACTGGCATACCTTTGTCACAACTGATAATTTTCCTCGAGTTAAATAGGAGCGGCCATGGCACTTCATCCACCTTCGAATTCTTAAACCATTTTTGCCCCTTGGCTGGAAAACCTGTGTCCGAGCTGAGGAATTCCTTGTTCAATTCGAGTTGGATGTCTCCAACTTTGGCCCTGCATCCATCAAATGTGAGGGTAAACTGCTGAGTGACTGCGAGGTTGAAACCCTCGAATTTTTGAATGAAAACTAACTAGCCATTACTCTCCAGGTCCTCACGAGCGTTATCAAATAACATTAGCATTTGGATGCCATTGGGTTCTATGCGCACTACAGGAGCCATAGGAGAGAGCACACAGTCAATAGGATAAATGGTGAGGGGTTTGGACAGGGTAGACACAGGACCAATTGCCCGCAGTTTTCTCAAAACAAGCAGAGGTAGCCCGAGGTGCAAGGCAAACGTTAATGCTTATGCGTGCGAGGGTGGTGGAGTGGATTGAAACCAGGAAAAACATTCATGTTGGCATGTACAATCGACGATGCCTTGGTAATAGTTTCATTCAAATCATAATCAAAGCATTGTAACCCAAATATCAAATGGATTATCACATAATCGCATGACCAAAACTTGATCCGAATGTTCAAATCAACAATAGCATTTGTATGATTTAAAACAAAACAACATGTTGAATATTGCACCAAATATTTAATCATAAAATTAATGCGTTCTATGAAACCATTGCACCAACGGTTTAATCAAAAACACTAAAAATCATTGCATCACAAACTTATAAATTGAAACCATGCTAACAAAAATGCAAAGTGAATAAAGGTTTGGTGTTTTGACACATGTATAACCTTTAGTGAGATAGGGGTGAAACGACCACATGAACAAAAGGATTCATAACAATCCGGAGATGATTTTAATGCCATCGACATGACTTGCAACTCAAGGTTTTCACGCTTGTAGTCGTGAAAATGAAAACGAAAGACAGGTGTGAGAAAGCCAAAGATAATAGTGTCGTTTTATTTTAAAGAATTGCGACGAGTATTGAGTGTTCAAAACCCTTGTGTAGGCATCTTGTAAGGAAAATATAAAATTGCAAAATGGCTGCCAATACGCATGTGGTGTGCGTAGTGTTGGGAGAGCACAGAAGAGTTTTGTTGGTGTGTGTGCAATGTGGGTATATGTTGTCGCGCGACAATTTAGTTAGTGGTGCACGCAGAGTTTTGGTGTGCGGTGGTGACGTACTAAACTTTGGCATGGTGTAGCATGTAGAGTACAATGTGTGTGGAATATCAGTGAGTGATACAAAAACTGCGCGCAACAAGTAATAGTGCAAGAACCAAAACTGTGTACGATGGATATTAGCGCGCGACACAAAAGTAGTGTGCGCAAGTTATTAACGCGACACAGAAGTGATACACAGTGGTTTTAAGGTGCGGGAAGCATGATTTACCTTGTGTTGTTGTTGTGCATGGTGAATACAGGTGCACAGATTGAAGTTTGTGGACACAAATTTGTTTGAAGGGTGAACAACAACAAAAAACCAGGGATTTTCTATGACGTTTTATATCATTTGAACGTAATCTTTTTGCAGCGCATTTTTGAGGCCCTTAAGAGTGTTTTTAGCAACTCAAAAACTACGAGACAGAGGTGTTCCAAAATTATATTGTTCCTCTACAAATGAAATAAAAGAGCTCGGAGAGATATTTATAATGATGTAAATCGTTCGTCAAACGGATCTTTTATGAGAAATTTACAGCTTAAACAGTGAAGGGTAAGTTTTAAGACCCAACTAACTTCAAAGAGCCATAAATTTATGCTCCAGAATCATATTGAGGCACAAGAGAAGTCAATAGAAATATATTGAGCCATAGAAGACAGCCCCAGAGTTCAATTAAATTTTTGGGCATGTTAAAAGTGTTTAATATGGAAAATAAAGTACCTGTAGCATATCAATTACAATATGGTATTTTGGGCCTAGAACTTCAGTAGGATGTAACTGGCATCCCGGAACCCAGAAAAAGGTGAAACTTGGAGAGAGTGTACATAAGATGTATATTAAGAAACCCAATTGATATCCTATGAAAATTCCAAAGGATTAGGTGCAACAATGCATATTTACAGTGCAGATTTGCTCCAAGTTGAAAAATGGACAGAAAAATTAATGGGCAATTTTTAAATAGCCATAATCTTTTGCTCAAGACTCAGAATCGAGCATGGGAGAAGGCATTGGAAGGGTCTTGAACAGTGGAATCTAAATATCCACCCAAAAAATTGATTTGGGTATTCCATGTTTTAGGAACTCAGAAGAAATAATGTTGATATGTATTATTGAACCATAATGGTTCATATTTTCATGAAATTGTTGAAACAGTTAGTCTGACAAAGTTTTGTTGGTTGAGCCTGTAAGGGTGTAGACTGATTGGGAAGTGCCATGTAAATGGAAGGAAATATGTAAAAAAATATCTCAAGTTTGATTCTCACCTCAATTTATCCAGAGGGTGTTCTTGTGGGCGGTGTGATTCCTCCCTAGGGGTTATAAGGTAGTCAGCATGATTCGACCCCATGTCATGTGAGTATGAGACTGTCATTATTACCGATTCCCCTAGTTACCAAAAAAAGAGAAAGTTTTGTTGGTTCCACATTATGCAAAGTGAAAAACAACTAGATCAGATCAAGATCAACACAAAGTCCATAGTAATGGAAGAGGCACAGGGGACTTATAGTCAGGAGGATGATATTAGAGGCATGGATGTCCATTTGGGCATTGAAGGAACAACCTCCAATGGACATGGAGATGAAAGGAATGAAAACATGAATATGGTAGAGACCATTAAAAATTTGCAGAAGGATGTCCAAAGCCATAGAGCTGATAATGAAATGCTTATGAGAGCCAAGGAATAACAGGATGACTTCAACATGAAGTTATTGCAGAGCTTGAAATGAATAGAAAAGAAATTGGACAAGGAGAGTGGCT
>SNQJ01S0023099.1:78106-106975 GCA_010110895.2 Picea sitchensis
TTTTCCCATTAAGTAATGCTTTAATTTATGAAATGCGTAGACCATAGCTACATCTTCCCTCTCTGTGGTGTTATAGTTCTACTCTGACTCTGACAGGTTTTTGCTAGCAAATGCTATAGGATGGTCCAATTCTCCTACTCCTGGTTGCACCATAATAGCTCCAAGTGCTATGGCGGATGCATATACATGTACATGGAATGTCTTTTCCCAATATGGGAATAATAGTATTGGTGCAGTTACCATCTTCTCTTTTAGGGTGTCCAATCTGTGCTAACAGTCCTCATTCCACTGAAACTTTGTGTCTTTCCTTAGAAATTTCTCCATTGTCAAAGTGATATTCACATACCCCTTTATAAATTTGTTGTAGTATATTGTCTGTCCCAATGTCGCTCTAAATCGGAGAACTGTTTTAGGTGGTGGTAGATTAACAATTACTATAATCTTGGCAGGATCTACTAGCAAGCCTTACCTGCATACTATATGGCCCAATAGTATTCCAAAAGGTGTTATGAAGATGCACTTCTTGATATTTAACGATATCTGGTACTTCCTGCATATTTCCAACATTAGTCGCAATACCTTTACATGGTCTTTCAACAAACTATAGGCTATCCAATTGTCCAGATATACCTCTAGAAACTGATGGATAAACTCTTTGAATGCAGTTATGACTACTCTAGAAAATATTGTTGGTGAATTTCTCAATCCAAACGGCATGACTGTATACTGGTATGATCCCCATTATATGGCAAAAGTGGTTTTGTATCTGTCTTCTGGATATATCTTGATCTAATGGTACCCTGAGAATCCTTCAATGAATGAATAAGCTTCATGTCCTCCTACATTCTCTAACACTTCATCTGTGAAAGGAATAGGGAATGTGTCATGTAGGCATGCATCGTTCAACTTCCTCAAGTCAACACATATTCTTATCCCCCCTTGTTTCTTCTCCTAAACTACCATCAGGCTTACCCATTCATATTCCTCTACAGGTTCTATGATTCCAACCTCCAACATCATATCGATCTCAACTTTGACTTTTTTCTTATAGATCGAGTTTAGTCTGTATGGTTGTTGTCTGATCGGTCTTGCCTTGTATCCGAGCTGTATCTTCATTTCTCATAGCTCTCATGTTATGCCTTTCATTTATGTGAATGTTGTTGGGAATAGGTCGTTGTACTCGCGCAGTAACTCAGTTATACTTTCCATTGTTTTCTCATCCCAATAGTCTCCAATGTTGGCCATTTTGGGATTCTCAATTGTCCCAATCTTGACTTTCTTTACATTGATCGGTGCAGTAATTACTTTTGATTCCATAGGTGGACCTTCCAATTCTCTCTGTCCTTCAAATTCCTCAATCTGAATATCATGTGAGTGATCTTCATCTGGTGCTTCTTCTTGCACGTTGTAACATGATAGTAATTCTTTCATTGTCTGTATTTTTTGTTGTTGTTCATCTTTCATGAGTTCAACTTCTGGTTCCCTAATGAATATCACTCTGACTTGTTTAAGTGTTGCATCTATGTTGGGGTTCTCATGCTCAAATGAGAAAGTGACTGTAAAATTCTGTTGTAATATTGTCCTGTTCGTAGTTCCTCTATGCAGTTCCTGGTATGTATACCAATTTGTTGCGATGCCCTCTAATGTGTGAATGAAATGGTGAGGCCATTCTTCCAGTGGTGTCATTTTCCATAGCGCTCTGCACTTTTCCAAGTGTTCTTTTGGTTCCCCTTGTCCATCATATTTCAGTAGTTGGTTGCTTCCTTGTTCTGTGCCAACCCTAATGCGCAGTAATTGCTTACATTGATACCAGTATTTGATTGTTTCTTTGTGCGCACCCCACCATCTCGCAGGTGTTTCCTTGAGTGCTATCTCTAGGGCTAAGAGTCTCTAATTATATAACACTTCATCTTCATACCTTGTTAATAATGCTTCTAGGTCATTCACCCCATGGAAGCTGGGAGGTTCCTTTCTCTCCATAACTACCCATATTACTGTGCGTTCTATTCTTGCGCATCTTCTTGTGGAGACTTCGTGTAACCTCTGTTGTCAATTTTCTAAGATTGTATCTGAGGCTGACGCACATGAGCTAATTCTTCAAAACCTGAGTACCCCCTCTGCATTTGGGTTCACATAATCTTCATCTCGCGCAGTTTTTTTGTACAACTAGTAAATTTCCTTCATGTCTAAGAAAGTAGGCTCTATGAACCTTTCCCCTTATGATGGGTCCAATGGTGAAATGACTCTGTATTCTCCTGACTCGAAGTTCATATTCCACATATTCAAGTTGATTATGGCCTAATTTTCAAATGCCCAATCCAAGCCAAGTAATGTTGGATAAGGTGTTGTTACATCCACTATCTCGATTACTTCGAAGTCGGTTGTAGTCCACACTCCATCCAAATCTACTATTACTCCTTTTAGTCTTCCAATTGGTAGAACTCTATGTTGATTTTCTAGTTTTAGCTAAACCGGTGAATATCCTAATGTGGTCTCTCCCATACATTTCCATGTATTCTTGGGTAATACATTGACTTATGATCCTAAATCCATTATGATATCTCCCATGTTAAAATCTCCAATGTTATTGTTCAACCTGAATTCCCTACTTGTTCTCCTCCTTGTATGTAGGTGATTGACTGTTTTCTATTCTAGCATATTTTGTAATACTTTAACAGAGGATGGATCATTTATTATTCTAACACAGGATTGAAAAAAACCTTTAATCGTACTTACTTGTCACAGGGGTTGTGTTTCTCTTGTGTGATCGAATGATGGAGGCATCTCGAACTCTGGTACTTCCTTATTATGTTGAGGGGTTGATGTTTATGCAATGTATGGCTTCAGTAATTCTTGTCTGGCTTGCTTGAATATCTCGTTTTCATTATGTGCATCAAACTACTTCCTTGCTTTGACATTCTTCCTCAGCCATTGGTGTTGTATTGGCTCTTGTTGTACTATGTTGTCTCCTATTTTAGCTCCTCCCTGTGTAACTATGTTGATGCTTCTTCCTTCATCCCTCACTTCTGTTGAAATCCACTAAACATTCTGATTGTTTTGATTTATATTCTCCTATATTTTCATTAATAATGTTGGGCATTCTTTCGTGTCATGATCTGATGTGCGACAATACATACAGGTCACTGTTGGAAGTGGACACTCTCTTGCATAACGTCATGGTTGTTAAAAATTGTGACATACCACAGGTTATCTACCTCTTCTAAAGCCTCATATTTCTCTACCTCCCCCTTTGTAGCCAGCTTGATCCCCTCGCAGTGTGCTATTATGAGGTGCATGGTTATACTGTGTGGTATTATAGTGTGGTTGCACGGTATTGTACTGCGGATGAGCAATGTTGTATGGTTGTTGTGTAGTGTTATAATGTTGTTGTGAAGTGTTGTAAGGGATTAATACTTAGTTAAACTGAGGTTCAGATTTCTCGATCATCATTTATGCTTGTACCTTGTATGCATCTGATGTTCTTTCCCTCATCAAGTCCATGGTTCTACAATCTTTTTCATCATGGCCTACTGATTTTCAAAAGTTGTAATGCGAGATCTTTGGTACTGTTTGGTGCTTTTGCATCATTGGGCAGTGTTATGGATCGTGACACTATTTCTTATAGATATCGCACCATAATCCTCCTATTGGTAATGGATTTGGCATTACTGCTTCCATGTATTGTGTGAATGTTGGACATTCGTTTTTATGGAACCCTTTTGTCCTACATGTGGTACACCAAACAACTTCTCTTTTGTACGTACTCTTGTTCCAGTTTAGCTATAATGTTAAGTTCTCCAGATCCTCCTTCAGCTCATTGATGTTTGGATCTATCTTTTGATATCGATTTTCCTCCAGTTGCAAGGCTTCATGGCAAGCCTCTTCCTGCATCTAAATTTTTTTTTCCACAGTGGATATTTCAAGTGTGGTAACAGTGAATTGATGAATCGATACCCATGTTGCATATCTATCATGATGTATTTTAGCTTTCCCTTCATTTTTTTGAATCTCTGGTCAATATCTCATACAGATTATCCTAGTTTTTGTCTAATATCTATCATCATGTTCATGTATTGATCCTCTGAACTCGGCTTCTGGAACTCATTTATCAACTTCCTAATATCTCCATTTTTTTTGGTTGTCCCTGGTGGACTATTTGCAGCTAAACTCACATCCCAATCTAGTGCATGATCTCTTAGTGTGATAGCTAACTGTTCAATTTTAGTATCCTCGTATGTGATCTTTTTTGCTTTCCAAATATTTTCGCAGATAAACAGGTTCTTTTCCAGGTCCTCCCACGCTTCTCCTTTGAATTCTGGTAACCTAATGGTGGGATTGTGTCATGCCATCTTAAATGCTAGAATACTACCTCCATGCGGTGTAGATACTTGACTATTGCTTCCTAAACTGGCTCACCCAATTGTTATTCCTTGTATATATGTACTTCATGTTGTCTTCCTTCTCTCGAAATTTGGTTTTCCAAATGGTTGTGTTATTCTTGGTGTATTGGTCGCACATGGGTTTATGGGTTCCACACTAACACTAATATGGATAGGAGTGTTGTATTTTATTTCCTCTCTTGGACCTCTCATCTTTCTCTCATATGTCACATGTAGGATTTCCTTAATCTACTCCACAGCCCGGAGATCCTCTACCTCCTCTTCATCATTTTCCAATCCTTCCCTCATGACTACGACTCTCTTATTGGTTTTCACCTTATATTGGTAGGGTACTCCACTGCACATCTTTCCAGTTGTTGCCATTATCTTCTTGATCTAGTCTCCATCCATCATAATAGGTTCCAATGCCTCCTCCTTCTTTCCTTTATACCCTTATCCTTACATTTCTCATGCTAGTGCTTCCTCCCTCCCCCATGCATGCAGGGAAGTTTAGTTGCCTAAACCCATCGTCAGTACACCTTTGTTATACAGTGATATATTAATGGAAGTACATAACGATCTTGTTGGATCAAGTTGTCATTGATGACAAAGGTTTGATTAATTGATGTCAAGGATTGATGTCAAGTGATTGATTGATGCCATTGACTGATGTCAAGTGATTGATTGATGATTGATGTAATATGTATTATCCTTGATGARAATGGATAGATTTCAAGTGGAATCATAGTCATATGATGTCATTGATATGATTCTTAGATGAAGATGGATCGATGTGGTCTCATTTGTATATGATGCATTGTTGGATGGATCTAACGATGAATCATTATTGTCTTATCATGGTTGATAAAGTGTACAAATGGATGAACTCCAAAGTGGTCCTCTTATGGTGAAATCCCTCACGGGAGGGCACTTTATGGTTGATTTATCCTTTAAGTATGGGTGGAAAACCCATGGTTATATATGGAATAATGAGATTAATATCGGTGAAGCTATTGGTGAAACTATCCTAGATGGATAGTGCTTGTCATGCCATTTCTAGTGGTATGTGGAATGTCACATAACTCCTCATGGTTTGAGAGTTATGGCCTTACAAAGGTGGAGGACCCTCATATGTAGGCTTGAAGCCCCAAAAGGTAAAAGAAGTCAAAGAGCGTGCATAGTAGAAATTATTATTTAAACGATAAAGTGAAGTGACAAAGTCAAGGAGGATTATTTAAATAATAAAGAGAAGTGACAAAATCAAAGAAGATTATTTAAATAATAAAGTGAAGTGACAAAGTCATGGAGGATTATATAAATAATAAAGAGAAGTGACAAAATCAAAGATTATTTAAATAATAAAGTGAGGTGACAAAATTGAGGAGGAATATTTAAATGATAAAGTAATGGAGAAATTTCTAACTATGGAAAATGGTTAACCCTAAAATTAGGAAAATAGGTTAAGTGACCTAGAAATGGGTTAAGTGACCTAGAAGGTGAAGAGTATAAATAAGAGGCAAGGGTCTCTTGTGAATAACATATTTTTGTGTATCTCTTGAGCATGATTGAAGATCTATTCTGAAAGAGAGAGGGTATGGAGGATCTCATGAATGCATCAAAGTTTCGGCAAGTCTGAGATCATGACAAAAAAAGTCTTGAAGGTTCAAAAACCCTAGTTTCTGAGGTATACGCGGGTTGTAGTGGGATAGGGAGCGTACATATGTGGGATGTATGAATACATGGCATGTACAATGGATGAATTCATGAATATTGGTGTGTGATATGATGGTAGTCTCTTGAAGACTGAAGCAGATTCCAGATATGCATTCTATGGGCTCATATCTGTCATTAAGACTCTGGTATGGTTATATTATTGTCTTAATGGATACTATTGTTTATTGTGTGGTGAGTACTTAAGGAATTATTGGTATGGTTGTTGTGATGTGGTTTGTTTTGGTTGATGGAGTGAGAAACACTCTTATGATCCAGTGTTGGTATGATTTCTATAGTATGTTGATTGCTTATACATGATTGAGTAGCATTCATATTGTATGGTTGAGAAGTATGAGTAAGTTATTAGAGAGCTTGGATGTGTTGTGACTAGCTATGGGTCAATTTCGACAGTGGAAGACAGAAGAGAATGTTATTGTAGGTTGTAAAGGATTTAAGTGTGTGAAGTAAAAAAAAACCTAGTTTCTCAAAAGTATATGTAGGTTGTAGTATAGACTGGTTGCGTACATACATAGGATGTACTACTAGTAGGGCACGTACATATGCATGTTGCACTACCGATAGGTCATGTACCTATGATATATTGATATATGTTGAGGATTTTTGCCTCATCTCAGTTGGGGATGAGGGTGTAAGCTAAGTCTTTCATTATAGAGATGGTGCTCTTGTAGAGTTGTACTATATTCAGTTGTTGCTGAAAAACCCCAAGGATTGTAGTCTGTAATAAAACGAAAATTTTACATACATATTGTGTTCTTTGTGTTCCTTGTGGGGATGATTTTTTTATGATACATTGTTGTTATATGTTTCTGATATGTGTTCACATTTAATTGGTTATGAAAGAAAACAATGAGTAATGAGTTAATGGTGATTGCTAATTAATGAGTTTTGTGTAAGATGGAAGTTTTTCTAAAGGAGCCCTACACTATTCACCCCCCCCTCTCAGTGTAGTCGGTGTGTTTAACAATTGGTAGTAGAGCAAGCCTTCACTATAATCCTTAACAAGATTTGAGGAGATTTATAGACACACAAATGGATGATGAAGTTCCAATCCTTTATGAGGAAAACTATTCTACTTGGAGAATAGAAATGAGAGTGCATTTGAAGGAAATGGGAGTGGATATTTGGAAGGCAGCGATTGGTGGACCAGTTTCCTTAAAGAAAAAGTCAAAGTATGCAGCTAAAAGGGAAGGAAAGAAGAATGAGGCATTGGATATCAATACCATTCTTAGTGGACTCTCAAGCCCTATCAAAGAGAGCATGGGACAATGCACTTCCACCAAGGATCTATGGATAAATCTAGAGGAGACATATCAAAGCAAGAAGGAAGATATTGAAGACCACTCCATCAAGATCATTAAAGGTAAAGAATCTCCAAAAATTCTTTATTGCATTATTTCTAGATGTGAGATTGAAATCATTTCAAATGAATACAAAGAATCATGTGATGATTTTGGCACAAAACAAGATCTTGAAAGCATTTCAAATAAAGACAAAGAATCATGTGATGATATTGGCACAAAAGAAGATCTTGAAGACATTTCAAATGAAGACAAAGAATCATGCGATGATGTTGGAAAAAAGGAATATCTTAAAGATATTTCAAATGAAGGTAATGAATCCTTAAAGACTCTTGATTGCAATAATTCAAAGAGTGATGATTTTGAATATTTCTCTACAAGGGAAGAACACAATCTAGAAATAGTTTGTGTAGAGTTTGATGGTAGTTATCCCGTGGAAAGGATAGAAGAAGATCTATTAGACCTTCAAAAGAAAGTTGAAGATGGTTTATATGAATATATCAATGACCATTATTATATAAACTATAGCTATATTTCGGATAACACTAATAAATTTCTTAGGAGAAGTAAAAGGCAAATCTTGAAATTAAGGGAAATGCTCAAGGAACAAGAAGAGAGTAATAAGACTCATTTAGAAGAAAAGGAAGAAGAGGTCACAAGACTAAAAAATGAAAAACAAGACAAGAAGGTAGATTATGATATTAGAAAATGGTTTGAAACTTATGTCCATCTCAAGACCCAAATTGAAGAAGCGAAAAAGGGTAGAGGAACTATTGAAGAATCAAATAAATGAAAAGGAAGAGTCATGTCATAAGCTAGAAGCTGAAGTTGTTGATCTTAGAAAGAAAGTAGAGAAGTCAAACAAATTCTTTAATAGCTCACAAATATTGAATGATATCTTGGAAAGTCAAAGATCACCATATGATAATTCAGGTCTTGATACAAAGGAGAAGCTACACATGTTGAAGCAAGCACCTCAAAGAAACATGAGGTAAGTCCTTCAAAGGATGAATACAATGTTGCAAATCAACCATCTACACAAGGCAAGGAAAGTTTAAAAAGAACAAAGCAAGGAAGACATCAAAAATCCATCCTTACACCTCAAAGAAGATGGACACCAAAGCAAAGGTATGAAAGCATTTTTCATGGTAAATTTTATTCATGTAATGAATATGGTTACAAAGCTTTGGAGTGCAGATATTATGCAAGGAGAAATGAAGGAAGATTTCATAACACCATAAGGTGTTGGAGATGTGATCAAGTAGGACACATTGTTGTTCATTGTAACACCATGAGATGTTACAGTTGTAGTGGATTTGGCCATAAATACCAGGAGTGATGGAACACAAGAAGAAAGTCTATGATGAGGAATTCACATAGCATGACTAGAAGAAGGAATGAAGTGAGGAAGGGAAACATCTTTGAAAATATGGAAGCTTGGAGCTCAAGTTCTGAGAAGCAGGGAAACCTTCAGAAGTGGGTAAAGAAGACTGAATACCCAGAGCAGAATGGAAGTCTTGAGGGAAGCTCAAGTGTGTCATATACTAAAGCATACGTGGGTGACAGTGGTAACAGTCGCGTACATACGTGCTTTGACCTTGAATAGGTGGCATACATACGTGAGTTTTCTGTGCAACAGGCTGCATATATGTGGTAAATCCTTGGGAAAGGGGCTATGCACAGGTTTTGCAGCTTGATGTAATGATATAACTCCATTTTGTAGGCCCTGGCATGGTTTGTTGTAGGTTATGACACTATTTGTTGCAGGTTTTCATTATTCTATATTAGATTATGTAAAGTGATGATAAAAAATAATGAAAGTCCATATTGGATGCATGGCACTAACCCATGAGTATGGATTGAGGCATTTTCTATTGAAGAACAATGTTGATTATAGAAGTGAAGTTATGGGACCTTGGTTATGTGATATATCATGATGATTCTAGCTAGAGATGTCATTGATCTATTTGAATAATACTACTAGTACATGTATTGTTGCATGCTTAGTATTTGCTGTAGTGAATGGAGGATTGATGATGATCTGTTGATATACATGGTTGGTACACATTTGAATTTCATTTATATATCTTATGATGTATTATTGAAGATTTTTTGAATATCTTGGTGCATGAATTTGGCATATGGTTGGACTACATATTGGAACATGTAACTGGTGAGTTGATGAGGTGCTCATATTGTACATCATTGATGAGTCATAGTTTTATATATAGTTGATGCATGATTAGTACACTTCCATAACATTGGTAGAGGCACCTACTAGCAGTTTGATTGGCACATGTTTTATGATGGTGTTTGATGAGGATTCATTTTCTTGTGGCATTGGTGCATGGTTTATGTACTTGCTTGGTGCAAGTGGTGATACATGTTGATATGCGTGTTTGGTACACTCATATATGGTATATGTTTGGATGATAAGTACTTGGCTAAAATTACATCATTGGTATTACTTGATTAGCATATACCTTGATACATGAGACATTTGATGGATGTGGTACTTGGTTCATGGAGGAGATTTATCATGAGTGATATGATACTTGTTTGGCATGTTGGTAGATGCACATGGTTGGAACATTGGTATATGCACATGGTTGGCATATTGGCAAATACGCATGGTTTGCATGTTGGTAGAGGCATATGGTTGATACAGTCCATTGATGATATATTATGGCACATTGTATGGTGTTGAGGTACATGGTTTATGTGCATGGTGGGAACACAATTTGGTACATGATGTACTTGGTTGATGTTTTATTCATAATTATCCATTATTGAAATATATTTTGTTTCATGGTATAGCACGAGTTTTGATGCATGGACAAGTACAAGGATTGTCATAGAAAGAGTGGTTGTTCTATGATCCAGTTGAGAAGTGGCATTTTCAATAGAAGCATATTGCAGTAGTAACTTGTTGATTCGTATTGCAAAGAATATAGAGGGATACATACCCATAGGGGGATTCATTCTTCTTCCCATGATTCTAGGAGGATATATTTATTAGATACATACTAGTAAAGAGGCCTATATTTGAAGAAAGAGAATAGATGCATAATTCCAAGGGGAGCGATGGTCACATGGGAAGTGTGAGCGATGTATCTTCAGCATTACATCAGAATGATATCCCTTGTTCAAAAGGGGAGATATTATTCATAGGAATGTCAAATGCATTTAGACAGGGGGAGAGATAGTCAAAGGAGGAGCAACCCCAACGAGAGAGTGACCCTTTTCCATTGATGTCAAAGGGGGAGAGATAGTCAAATTGATGTGATTGATGACTATTTATATAGAGCATGCCTTGTCTACATGTTGACATCAATGATTGGTGTTGACATCAATGTTGATGTTTCCATTAATGTCAAAGGGGGAGATTGTTGGATCAGGTTGTCATTGATGTCAAAGGTTTGATTAATTGATGTCAAGTGATTGATTGATGCTAAAGGAGTGATTTATTGATGATTGATCTAATATGTATTATCCTTTATGAGAATGGATAGATGTCAAGTGGAATCATAGTCATATGATGTCATTGATATGATGCTTAGATGAAGATGGATCGATGTGGTCTCATTTGTATATGATGCATTGTTGGATGGATGTAAAGATGAATCATTATTGTCTTATCATGGTTGATAAAGTGTACAAATGGATGAACTCCAAAGTAGTCCCCTTATGGTGAAAGACCTTGCAGGAAGATGCTTTACATTTGAGTTATCCTTGAAGTATGGTTGGACAACCCATGCCTATATATGGAATAATGGGATGAAGATCAACGAAGTTGTTGCTGAAACTATCCTAGCTGGATAGTGCTTGTCATGCCATTTCCAGTGGTATGTGGTGTTGAAAAAAAGTTTATTTTTCTTCTCTAAATCCAAATCTCCATTTTTCTCTCATTACGAAACCGCCCTTAGTTATAAAAAGGATTCAAAAGGTCTTTCAGGATTTTTGGGTTTCAGGGTTCGTCTATTCATGAAGTATGTTTTTTAATAACAACTCCCAAGTCCCGGTACCGAAGTCTTGAGTGATTGTTTAAAAGGAATTGAACAGATTTTAAAGTAATAATTAAAAACGTTAATGGCTTTCTAAGACTTTCACATGTTCTTTTTCATCCGTCTCAACTTAAACAACATTTCAAATGTCCCAATGTGCTTTTCACGAAATACCTTTTAATCATGATTAATTAAGTTTTAAAACATACTTAACAAATCATTAATCAGTCACAATTCGAGAAATCAAAGAGTCGACCTTGAGTCTCCTTAAAACCCCAATTCCTGAAGTCGCGAAATTCTTAAAAGCTAATGTTATGTTTATTAAAAAGTAAGAAGGTTTAATGATAATAAATCCCATCACGATTTTGCAATATGGGATTTCTTCCATTAAAGAGTCGTCGGAGTCCCAATACTCCAATCCATGAAAATTAAAGACTAATCCCTGATCACGATTAATTAAAGGGTTAAAAGAAGTGGTTAGCACCTAAATAAATTCCATCACGGTTTCACGATTCGGGATTTACTTGTGTCATACCTCTTGGGGACACGATTCTGGAAAATCTGAAACACGAAATCCTGAAAGAATTAAGCACTTAAACATAATTAACTTAATTTTAAAACAGCATTAAAGTTATTAAATAACTTTTCGCGTTTCGCTATTCAGGAATTTTCAATGACATTCCTTTCAAAATCCCAGTTTTGAATCGTCGATATGTTCTAGAATCTATAATGGATTAATGGAGATATTGTTAACATAAAGTGTGTATCTCCAGGTGTACCATTCCCATTAAAGAATTTATTTTTTATCGCCTGCATCGGTATGCTAAATTTAAGACAAGTTAAAGGTTGATAAAGGTTTGTTATTTCGAATTTCATTCTTACTTTCAGACTAGGAGCAAGTTACATTCAGAAGAACTCATGCATTTCTTCTCTGCAACAAGTTTTCATTTTAGCACAAACAACATGGAACCTAGAAAAGTGCCTAAGAAGAGTGAGGAGGCAGGTGACAGCTCAAATCTGGATGGAGATTTTATATTCGACACTACGCCACATGCTGTGGGTTCAGTCAAATCCTAGAGGCAGATTTTTGAAACCTCAAACTATGAGATTACGACTTTCCCCGATGATTTCGGAAATGAAAAGACTGAAAATAAACTCAGAGACATAGCAGAGTCTGAGCTTCATAAAATAGCCACACGACTGAGACTCATGCCATACAATGACATGATAAGCTAGGCTTTAGAGAAAATTGACATTCAGAAAAGGAGCATTCTAAACAGCCAAAAGGTCATTGTCGGCTTGTTCAGACCCGAGCACACCCAAGTAATGTATAAAATACCCCCTACTTCTAAATACATTTATAATGCCGAATTCGTAGAGTAATTTCAAAGAAAGGAGTGCACAGAATTCGATCAAACATATATAGGTATAATCAAAGAATGGTGGGGAATTCCAGTAAGATTTAGAGTTGATACCCATGGCATTTATGCCACAACTCCATTAAACGAATACATGGTTTATATAGCTCTGATTCTATGTAGATTTTTCAGGAGGAAAAGCCCTACCCATTTCCCTGTAGAATGGGTGCCACTTCTACACGAAGTAGCCTAGGGTTACAATTTCAAATGGGGTAAAATTTTATCAGATAATCTAAATAAGGAGATTAAAGAGTACCAAATGGAAAAATCGAAAGGCCGACCTGCATCGTTTTACATGTCTACATATATTATGGATGCTATATGTTACATGACTCCATTCCCCTTGATGAATTGGAGCTAGAATACAACCTGTGCGGAGCCCATTCATGTTATCACTCTAAATTGTGGGAGGAGAATTTTAAAGGTTTATTTTACGAAATATGTCACTACGTCATGATACCTTTGCACCAAATTTTGTATGGTTATGCACCCCCTCGTATTTCAGAGCCAATCATGGGAAACCTCAAGGCGATTTCATATTGGCTTATTGAAGAGGGTTTCTCCTATGTCAGGGTTTTCAAGTGCTCAATTCCTCCTCACACACTTCCGAAATTTCTTCTTGACGAACTGGTGTGTAGGGAGGTAGCCTACCAAATAATAAAAGGTGGTGTCGATACAGAATTGAAAGAAGATCATAAGAAGTTCTGGCCACTTTTTTCTGTACAGATCGGGAAGTGTTCACTGCTTAACTTTGGTCATTCCAAGGTAGAAGCTACAACACTAGAAGACATCAAATTGGTAGATCTCGAACTCAGAAAACATGACCCTTATCAAATTGTATGAAATCATCTTCCTCATTGCAATATGAAAATGTATGAACATGAAGATTCTCCTTGGGACGACATGTTCAAGGGAGCCAAAACCTATGAGGAAATATTAGACAGATTTCAGGCATTATCACCCAACCTACAGGCCATCTTTCTGACTTTCCAGAAGCATAGTCAAAGTGGTTTGTTGAAGATACTACAGGGAGAATCAACAACCCCTCCTCTAGCTCAATGAAGTATTCCCCCAGGTTTTGGATCAGAGGCTCATGATAAAGGGACTGTAGAAGAAAATCCAAAGAAGACTGAAGCATCTTCACAAAAATCATAAGCTTCACAAAGAGAGCACCCAAAGTCTGAAACACAAGTTATGCTCGAGACACCTTCAAAGTTGATTCAAATGATTCCTCTTTTATCATCAACTATTCCTATTGATATCCCCAAAACAGCAGGAGAAAGTTCAATCTTCGGAATTGGGAAGCCCTATTTGATCATTAACTCCTTTACAGTCAACTTGTGGGACCCCCCATCTGGAAGTCATATATGTAAGTGACCTTACTCCTATCTCTAGAGAAGAGATACCTTCCTCTAACTACTTTTTTAGTAATAAGAGGAAGGTTGTAGTAAAACAAGAAATGCATCTTAGAGAAGGCACAATGGTGAAGAAACACAGAGTGCTCATAGATGGGAAGAACCTAGAAGAGGAATATTTCACCACAGAAGTAGAAAGCTCTATGGGAGCTTTCGCAATGGCCAATTTATTCTTTGTTGACTCTCTAAAAACAAGGCTAAAGCAGAAAAATCAATTGATAGCTCAATTGCAGGATCAAATATGGCACACAGAAAACAATATTCGGGTGGAAGTAAATCAAAGAGTTGAACACGCCAGAACTGCTGACAAACAAGAAATGAAATTGTTGAAGTCTAGTTTATATGAAGAGAACAAGAAGATGCAAATGAGTCAAGTACAGGTTATTCGGCGGGAATAATTAGTGAGACAGCTACAGGCTAAGTTGGAGTCCATTGAAGGACAAGTCATGAGTATAACAACATTTCAAGCCCAAGAACTAGAGGTGCATCAAAAACTACAAGAAGAACAACAAAACATGCTTTACAAAGTAGAAATCGTTCAAAACGACTTCCTGGAAATAAGCCACTCATTGGATAACAATGCTTTCAAGGAAAAAGAGGATACAACAAATCATGCTTCTTTTCAAAAGGAGGTAGTGTTTTTGGCCAGAGAGGAAGTACCAACAATCCCAAACTGAATGTAGAAGAACAGATCAGGGGAGACATCATATTAAAAACATGGGAGACAAATATTGCCAAAAGCAGGAAAATGGCAAGAGAAGTTAAGAAAGAATGTGAAGAAGTGTTTGATCATCTAGATACAAAAACACTGGGCATTGGTAAAGGTGATTGTCCTAGGATATTAGGACAGATCAAAGTTTTAAGGCATCAACTGCATATCAAGGAGAGATGGAATGAATCCCAACTCAAGATTTCACAATTGAAGCATCTTGACATCAACCAAATGGATAAGTGGTTAATAAAGCCAAATCTACAATTGCAGTCGACAAAGTTTGAAAAGGGGAAGATTGAAGACATGCTGCCCCAAATTCAAATGGAGTTGTATGTGTTTGAAGCAAAGGATACGACATAACCTCCCAAAATTTTGGTGCATTTTCTAGAGAGGTGCGTCGAGTTCTTTGGACCGAGCGAAGGAAGAATGTTGAAGTAATGTGTGTATGCTCATTTTTGTCTAACTGTTATAAAAGTAAGAGCTACCGAGAAAAACAGTTCAAATTTTGTATTCTATAACCGTTAACACCTAGGAGATTAGGAGAATACCAATCGTCTAGGGTTGATGATTTTCTTTGTATAAATAAAATTTTGAAATATGGCACCAAGGGGGGGGATTTTTCCTAGGCCAATTGTAGCAGAGAAATTTTTCATTTGCCAGAATTAATACAAATGAAAATCGAAGACTCTAGATCCCGTCAAGTTTCAGTTATGTGTTCCTCTGTTATTTCATATTTAACATCATTTCTTATATATCTTCAATGAATGCTTAGCTACAATTTAGTACAACCTCTACTATGGTGATTGATTATTTTAGTCATCTAATCGTTTACAGCTTTTCCTTTGTATTGGCTATCAGTAGGTACAAGACCTATGAATTACTTAGATTTCTATATCTTATGCTTCATTAAATTTTTTCTTGTCTATTTTCTTCTTCTGTCACAAAGTGAGATTCTTCCTTGGTTGATGCCTCACATCATTCCACAGCTTTATGTTTTCTTTCATTTCATGCATGATTTTCAATTTAACTTAGATATGGGAAATGACCTTTGATTTTGTTATACTATTAATTCAAAGTTTGGGAATTCTTCTTAGATAATATAAAATAGAAACATCAAGCTAAATAACAACAAATCTTTAAAACTCTTTTTCCTCCATGATTGTACCTGTTATGAGACAGCCCAATATCGAACCCAATTTTACAGATCAGACTAGTATCGCTTTAACTCTTTTTAACACCATCTTAAAAACTGCTACCACCCGGGTTGAACTTAAACGTTCATGGGCATCCATTGAGAAGGACTTTAGCATCCAAGAACAATTGGAAAACAAACAAAGACAACTCGGAAATCATCCATAGCTCCTTTTCCCTTAAGATTTTTTTTTCCTTTCTTTATATCATAAACCCTCTTTATTTTCAGATGTCTAGACTTTATACTTTCAAGCCTTAAGTATAAACTATGGAACAACATCTTTTTGGGGTCGTTGTCGGGGACAGAGAGACAAATTTATTGTCCCTGGGAGAATCACATTTGTAATTTTCTCTCTTTGATAGTTGAAAAAGAGTGAACACTTTTTAAAGGCTAAGTTATTATTCACTTGGCAACTCCACATTTAAGTAAGCTAGAATCTGGTCGAAGGAACACCAGACAAAACCCAGATGATAAGCATACCTCGCATGTTTCTGACCCTGAAAAAATACTAAAACCAAGACGATTCCTTAAGAAAGATATTGTGGTTTACCAACCTAAATACACATAGTCTCAGGCTAAGATTCCACCTAAAACCATAAACCCTAAATCATTTCTACCCAATACTAAGACTGAAGCTCATTCGACTACCTTCGATGTAAGAGAAGGTATGACATCTACAGTAAATTATGTTTCGATTGATATCCCATCAGCTCTCGAAATAAATTTCCCAACCTCACAGATTCTATAAGAGTATACCATACACTCAAATTCAACTCCTGTAGAGTCTCATGTTTATATATCTTGCAAGTCAGAGGAACCAACTCCCCGTGTCCTATTTCCCCCTTTTTCAGTTTTTTCGTCTCCTAATAAACAGTTCTCAGAATATTTTTTTCTTCATCCCGAAGAAGCCAAAGGATCGATATACATCTTTGAAAACCCGCTTTATAACGTATTGGTTTCCTATCCTAGAATATATATGGCAACTATCGAAGGAGGAGGAGGGGGTGGTCAAGGCCCACCCCCGCCCCGACTCCTTACGATTTTCACTAAAGTAGCTACCAAATACATTCCTTTAGTCCTCCCAGTACCCCTTCATGATTTACTTGAAAACTACATGAAAAAGCTACCTAATTTTATAGGGGAGGGAGACTTAACCACAGCCAAACATATAAATTTCTTTGATCAATTCATATATATTCTTGGTCTCAAGCATGAAGATGTATATTCACAATTGTTTGTTCAAAATTTCGAAGGACAGATGAGAACCTGGTTTCAAATTTTGCCTGCATGTTCGATATTATCCTACAACACATTAGAAAACTCTTTTCTTGGACAATGGGGTGAAAGGAAATATCACTTATATTATTTAACTGAGATTGGGGATTTAAGGAAGAAAAATTCAGAAATTGTTGTTGAATTCATACAAATATTTAATAAATTATATAACAACATCCCAATCGAAGTTAAGCCTTCCCAACCTGTAGCAAAGGTAAATTTTGCAAGATCTTTCGAACCTAATTTTGCAGTATTATTGAGAGAAAGGAGAGTGGTCGAACTTACCCGAATGGAAGACGATGTCATAGAAATCGAGTCAAATATGATGGCTTATGGAAAATTTAAAAAAAAAATGGAAATGGGAAACAAAGAGATTAAACGATTTAGGGAACAAGTAGGACCCTCTGGATCTGGGAGGTCTACAGACAACAATATGGATGGTATGGCAAATATAATTAAAGAACTGTCAAATAAAATTTCAAAGATGGAACTAGATCAATCTAAATCAGATCAGTTCATTAGAAGAGAATTTAGGAGGAACCCCAATCCTCAAATACAACAAAGAAAAATTAAAAATGAAGCTCAAAAGGTTCAGACTCCTTTAAAAAACAAAAACTTTATAGGAGGTAAAGACATGCAAGAATTTGAGGATTTAGAAGAAGATATCAATAATCTCGGTGAAGATTGTTATCAACCTCATCTAACTAGACAAGATTATGCGAGGTCTTTAAAAACAAAACATCGGTCTAATGAGGATAGTAAAAGAAATAATACAGAGAATATTTATTGCCAAGAAATCGTCGATACTATAATGGTCGAGCTCCAAAACAAGTATAATCTAAGGTCTAAAACTAAAAAACTGACAACTACCCAACCAAAGAAAATCCTGTCGAGAGGTGAAGTATATGAACCAGCTCCAAAGGAAACTGAAACATAGAACACCAGGATAAAACGAGTTGACCCACAAGGTGCCAAAACTAAGACAGGTGAAACACAGACGGTAAGATAAAAAACAATTGAAAACAAAGCAATACAAACAAATAAAGTGGAAAATAAGGAGACCAAAGTACCAATCAGAGAAACTAAAAAAATTATAGGAGGTTTCAGCCTAGAAAATGAGATTAACAAAATTGAAATACCAATACCTCTGGTTGAACTGGAAAAGAATCCCATTTACCGAAAACAAATCACCAAAATGATAAATTTTTCAGATATGGGAAGTCAATATGACGTTATAAATTTGGAATATGATAAGCCTAATATAATTTGTGGTCCGCATTTTGAAGGGGCCAGAGATATCATTGCTCCTTTTTACATTACACTAAATGTGCATGATCATCTGCTACATAACTACATGTTGGATTCTAGGGCCTCTCATAACATGATGCCCAAGGCTATTATGGATAGACTTGGCCTCAAAATTACCAAGCCATACGAAGACCTCTATTCATTTGATTCAAGAAAAGTTAAATGTATGGGCATGATTAAGGATTTAGTGGTAAATCTTGCACAGATCCCAGTAAAATGTGTTTTGATGGATGTGGTTATTGTTGATATACCTCCAAAGTATGGTATGCTATTATCCAGGTCTTGGGGTGATAAACTTGGAGAATCCCTTCAGCTAGACATGACATATGCCACGATTCCCATCTTTGGAGGGAAGTTCACCCGATTATATCGGGAAACATGGTTGCCATATACGGTAAGTGATCCTCATAATTATAGCAATTACCATGTTTATGTCACTGATTAGGACCTTGGAAATTGTATTTTATCGATCGATGATGATATATATGAATGTGTTGAAGATTTCATAGAAGGAAATAAAATAGAAAAGATAAAAGAAAGTGTATATAGTACTGGAATCTGGAAAATATATTTCGATGGTGCTTCTTCATGTGAAGGAAAAGGTGCAGGAATACTCTTTGTATCACCCAGTGATGAGTTTATCATCCCTTTCTCTTACAGACTACAGTAGGACATAGACTACATGAATAATGTATGCGAGTATAAATCCCTGATCTTGGGACTAGAAGCTTCCAGAAAGTTAAACATAAAAAACTTGGAAGTCTATGGAGATGTGGAATTAATTGTAAAGCAAGTAAATCGACAGTACCATGCCAAACACCCAATATTGAAATCTTATAGAAACTATGCCTAGGATCTAATGGAAATTTTTTTATCATCAGTTAATGTCCATCACATTCCCCGTACAGAAAATCTGCAAGTTGATTCATTAGCCAAAGAAGCCTCAACTTTCGCACCTCCTATGGATTTTAAACTCAAGTATCACATAGAGATGAGGCACGAACCCTCCATACCAAACAATAAACAAAACTGGAAGGTGTTTGAAGATGATGAACAGATCAAAAACTTCCTCGAAATGGTGGAAGACTTTGTCGAGACACATATTGACCAAGAAAACCAGAATGACCATACTTGGATTATGCAAGAAGGGGAATATCCTCAAGAGTTCCAAGATAAGATCGCAAATCATCGCATGTTAGTACTGAAAAATAATCAAATCCCTAAAGGTCTAATTCCCTTAGAAAGACTATTTGACCAAAACGACATGCCCTTAAAATCTACTCTGCAACCTCAACCAGAGGAAGTCAAAGATTGTGATGTAGGCACCAAAGAAGACCCTAGAATGGTAAAAATATCAAAGTATATTCCTTTTGAGATGAAAGGTAAGTATAAAAACTTACTCGAGCGATATAAAGACATTTTTGCATAGTCCTATGATGAGATGAGAACCTATGACACCACTATGATTGAACACAATATTCCTTTAAAGCCTGGGGTTAAAACTTTCCAACAAAAACTCAGACAAATTAACCCCATATTATTGCCTGTGGTCAAAAGAGAAGTAAAAAACTCCTGGATGCCAAAATAATTGTACCACTAAGGTACTCTGAGTGGGTAGCCAACCTGGTCCCAGTCAGGAAGAAGAGCAGAGAAATCAGACTGTGTCTAGATTTTAGAAACTTAAATAAATCATCTCTTAAAGACAATTATCCGCTGCCCAAAATGGACCATGTTTTAGAAAAAGTAGTCGGAGCAAATAGAATGTCCATGATTGACGGTTTTTCTGGTTACAATCAGATTGATATCAACTAAGACGATAAAGAAAAAACAACGTTCACCTCCCCTTGGGGTATATTTATGTATGAAAAAATGCCATATGGTTTAATGAGTGCAGGTGCTACCGTCCAGTGGGATATGGATATCACCTTCATTGGCGAAGAAGATAAATTTGTGGTTATTTATCTTGATGATCTGACCATTTTTTCTAAATATGATGAAGATCATCTGATGCATCTCAATCAAATGTTTGAGAAATGTTACAAATTTGGTTTGTCTTTAAATCCCAATAAGTCTCACTTTGCAATGCAAGAAGGTAAACTCTTGGGCCATATTGTATCTCAGGACGGAATTGAAATTGATCCTAAAAGGGTCGAATCTATTGACACTATAAATATTCCTAGAAATGTAAAATAAATCCAGTCATTTTTAGCGAAAATAATTTTTTTGAGATTTATCCCAAACTTTGTTGAAATTATGAAATTGATTACAGATATGCTCAAGAAGAACAATGAAGTTAAATGGACGACCGAAGAAAAAGAATCATTTAAACACATCAAGAAAATTTTAGGTGAAGCACCTGTACTGGCAAGCCCTGATTATCTCAAGGAATTTTTTATCTTCTCGTTTGCATCCGAACACACAATCATAGCAGTACTCTTACAAAGGAACGAAGAAGGTTTCAAGAAACCAATAGAATTCTTTAGTAAAAGCCTCAGAGACACAGAATTAAAATATGACATGGTGCAAAAGTAGGCATATGCTATTGTGAAAGCATTAAAGGCTTTTAGAACCTACGTGTTACACTCCAGGATAATTGCATATGTACCCACCAGTTCCGTTAAAGATATATTGTTTCAACCTGATAGCAGCGGGAAGAGGGGCCGATGGCTTGCTAAGATTCAAGAATTCAATTTAAAGGTGAAATTGACAAAGCTCGTAAAAGGACAAGGTTTGGCTAAGCTACTAGCCGAATCAAATTTGAGAGCGCTTGGTACAAATAATCTAGAAGAGTATGAAGGATGTATGGATATGGACAAACTCAACGATCAAATAGCTACAACCAGTATAGAAGAAAATTTTACAACTTCGGTGTGGTACAAAGATATAGTATCTTATATTCTGACTTTGAAATGCCCAAGTGATATGACTCCATCTAAGGCTAGAACGTTGAAATTTTATGCAGTGAAGTATTGTATTTCAGAGGTCCAATTGTATTGGAAAGACCCTCTAGGCTTTCTACTAATTTGTCTAGTATAATCAGAGACCAAAAAGGTCATAAATGAATTCCATAATGGAATGTGTAGAGGGCATCATGCGTGGAGAGAAACGGATTAGAAAATCCTGAGAGAGGGATATTATTGTCCTAAATTATCCGTAGATGTAAATGCCAAAGTCAGAGCCTGTAATTCATGCCAATTATTTGCAGGAAAGCAGAAACTCTCAGTACTACCTCTGGTCCCGGTTAAAACGAAAGCTTCATTCCAACAATGGGGGTTGGATTTTGTAGGCAAAATTAATCCACATTCCAACGCACAACATAAATGGATCCTAAGCGCTACATATTATTTCACCAAATGAGTAGAAGCTATTCCGAATAGAAAGGCCACAGATTTAGTGGTGATAGACTTCCTGGAAGAAAACGTATTATCTATATTTGGTTGTCCCCAAAATATAGTTACAGATAATGCTCAGGCATTTAAGTCTATGGAAATGGTCATCTTTTTCCAGAAATATAATATTATACTGGGTCACTCCATGGCATACTACCCCCAAGGCAATGGGCTAGCTGAATCATCAAATAAAATCTTAATTACCATAATTAAGAAGGTGTTGAACGAAAATAAAAAATCATGGCATGTGCATCTGAAATATGCCTTGTGGGAAAATCAGATAGGTACCGAGAAATCAATTGGCACTTCTCCATTTCAAATGGTATATGGGACTGACGTGGTATTACCCGTAAACCTAGCTCTACCTGTGATGAAACTTTGGTAAGATAAAAAATAAGAACCAAACCATGTCACAAGAAGAATAAATCAACTGATTGAACTTCGGCAGAATAGGGCTGAGGTGGACGAAAGGCTGTAAAAATATCAAGACAACATGAAAGTGCAGTTCGATCATAAGGCTAAAGATAGGGAATTCCTCCCTGGTGATTTGGTTTTGAAATGGGATGATAGGAGGGAAGACTCGTCAAAACATGGAAAATTTGATCATATCTGGTATGAACCATTCAAAGTCACATCTTCTGAAGGAAAGAACTCATTTCTGTTAGAAAATTTGGACAATAAAATCCTCAACGCCCCTATCAAGTGGAATTATCTGAACCAATATATGGAATAAACAATTTCAAAAATTGCACTGTATATACCCGTTTGTGTTTTCTGTTTTTAAAGTTTTTTGGTAAGTTTTACTTTCACCGCAAATAAAGCAGGTTAGTGATTTCCTAGAAATAGAGATATAAAATATTCAACATATTGAATTCTATAAATCTTAAAACCCTGACACTTTTCATGTTGTCTTCTTGCAGGATTCTGATCTTCATCCCAAACATCAAAAAAAAGAAAATGGATGGTCATGTATCGGGAAATTGATTCGCTCGAAACAAGTGATAAAAAATGATTTACTAAGATGAGAATGAAGTGGTAAGTCAAAGGTATGAATTTCTGAAATGTCTATATTTCAAATGAATATCACCTAGATGTAGCAACAGTCTCATGAGTATGAACATATTCTCCTGAGGTATCATCAAAAGAACAAAATTTTCTATGGATCATAAAGAGTCCTCTGGATCAAATAAAAATAAGTAAAATAAACAGGCGAACTAAAATGAACTCAAAGAAAGGATTCCAAGAGCCAGGATTGTGTTTCCAAAACTATGTTTATGAAATCCAAAGCCTTCTCTGTCATCCTGTTCCAATTTGTGGTATTTTCCCCTTGACCCCAGATGCCTTCCCATGATTTCCACAGAGGAACGAGAGGTTACACTTTATCTTCGAAATATGACAAATGAATCTTTAGAAGAAAGGAAAGTCCTCACGACCCCTCAAACGCTTACTGAACAAAGATATGTATAGGTTAATCCTAACTCTCTTAGTTCTTTTCACAGGTTCTAGAACATTAGTCTTGCTCAAAAGAAGGTCCCTGGAAATCAAATTCTCCCATAAGTTTTCCTTCAGACTAAGATGTTTTGAAGGTCGAAAGGAAACTGATTCAGAGTAATCAAAGTGAGTTGACAGACCTCTGTTGAAAAATTATACATAGATATCACCACTGGTATACTTTATACTAATTTATTTCCCCCACTTCATGTCAAATAAAAATATAAGATGGATGGCGAAAGGAAATTCAAAAAATTGATTGCCCCCATCTAGTCCTAAAAAATGAGATGGTGAAAGGAAATTCATAAAATGATTGCCCTCATCTCAGCATTTAAATGAAAAATTACAATTTGAAGTGGTGAAAGGAAATTCAATAAAGGGAATCAAATAAATTCATCGGGGTACTAAACAGGCTCGCTGGAAGTGAAGAAATGTCTAAGATATTTGTAAGGCTGTTATACATGAATTATACTCTACTCTGGTAAATTAGTTTTCTTTGAAGCTAGATATACATCCCAAGTTCATGCAGGACTCCCTGATTAAAAACATTAAAATCACTTCACCTTGAGGCAAGCAAGATCAAAAAAACTTGTTAAAATTCCTAAGGTTGTTTGGATTATCCTAAGTAGACCAAAAATCGGTATCAGGGAAGAGGAAGTCAAATGGCCCAAAATTGAGAGCGATTAGGTTTCGAAAGATTTCAGAGATAAGGATGAAACCCACTTTTTCCTCTGCACCCTCTTTCTGAACATGTTTTGCAGAAACAAACTAATGACTCCATTTTCCCAATAAAGGCATGTGGTCTACTGTTCTTCTCGTCCCATAGGGAGACGATATCCCTAGATGGATCATATGTTGAAACAAACTTTATTTTTCTTCTCTAAATCCAAATCTCCATTTTTCTCTGGTTACGAAGCCGCCCCTAGTTCTAAAAAGGAGTCGAAAGGTCTTTTAGGATTTTTGGGTTTCGGGGTTCGGCTATTCACGAAGTATATTTTTTAATTACAACTCCCAAGTCCTGGTATTGAAGTCTCGAAAAAGTGATTGTTTAAAAGGAATTGAACATATTTTAAGGTAATAATTAAAAACATTAACGTCTCTCTAAGCCTTTCACATGTTCTTTTTCAGCCATCTTAACTTAAACAACATTCCAAATGTCTCGACGCGCTTTTCACAAAATACCTTTTAATCATGATTAATTAAGTTTTAAAACATACTTAACAAATTGTTAATCAGTCGCAATTCGGGAAATCAAAGAGTCGACCTTGAGTCTCCCTAAAACCCCAATTCCCGAAGTCATGAAATTCTTAAAAGATAATGTTATGTTTATTAAAAAGTAAGAAGGTTTAATAATAATAAATCCCATTGCAATTTCGCGACTCGAGATTTCTTGTGTTAAATAGTTGTTAGAGTCCCAATACTCCAATCCATGAAAAGTAAATACTAACCCCTAATCACGATTAATTAAAGGGTTAAAACAAGTGGTTAGTGCCTAAATAAACCCCATCGTGATTTCACGATTCATGATTTACTTGTGTCATACCTCTTGGGGACACGATGCTCGAAACTTCAAAACACGAAATCCTGAAAGAATTAAGCACTTAAACGTAATTAAATTAATTTTAAAACAACATTAAGGTTATTAAATAACTTTTCGTGTCTCGTTATTCAAGAGTTTTCGATGACATTCCTTTTGAAATCCCAATTTTGAATCGCAGATATGTAGTAGTATCTATAACAGATTAATGGAGATATTTTTAAAATAAAGTGCATATCTCCAGGTGTACCATCCCCATTAAAGAATTTATTTTTTATCGCCTGTATCAGTACGCTAAATTTAAGACAAGTTAAAGGTTAATAAAGGTTTGTTATTTCGAATTTCATTCTTACTTTCAGACTAGGAGCGAGTTACATTCAGAAGAACTCACGGATTTATTCTCTGCAACAGGTTTTCATTTTAGCACAAACATCATGGCACCGAGAAAAGTGCCTAAGAAGAGTGAGAAGGCAGGTGAAGAGGCAAATTTTTGAAACCTTAGACTATGAGATTAGGAATTGACCAAACGATTTCAAAAATGAAAAGACTGAAAATAAACTTAGATACATAGCAGAGTCTGAGCCTCATAAAATAGCCACACAGCCAAGTCTCATTCCATACAATGACATGATAAGCTGGGATTTAGAGAAAACTGACATTCAGACAAGGAGCATTCTAAACAGCCAAAAGGTCGTTTGTAGCACATTCAAACCCAAGCACATCCAAGTAATGTATAAACTTCCCCCTACTTCTAAATAAATTTATAATGCTGAATTCGTAGAGGAATTTCAAAGAAAGGAGTGTGCAGAATTTGATCAAACATATACAGGTATAATCAAAGAATGGTGGGGAATTCCAGCGAGATTTAGAGTTGATACCCATGGAATTTATGCCACATCTCCATTAAATGAATACATGGTTTATATATCTCTAGTGCTATGTAGACTTTTTGGGAGGAAAATCCCTACCCATTTCCCTACAGAATGGGTGCCACTTCTACATGAAATAGTCGAGGGTTACATTATCAACTGGGGTAAAAGTTTATCAGATAATCTAACTAAGGAGATTGCAGAGTACCAAACAGAAAAATCGAAAGGCCAACCTACATATTTTTACATGTCTGCATATATTATGGATGTTATTTGTTAGATGACTACATTCCCCTTGATGAATTGGAGTTGGAATCCAGCCTGTGCAGATCCCATTCATGTTTATCACTCTAAACTATGGGAGGAGAACGTTAAAGGTTTATTTTATGAAATATGTCACTATGTAGTGATACCTTTGCACCAAATTTTGTATGGTTATGCACCCCCTCGTATTTCAGAGCCAATCATGGGAAAACTCAAGGCGATTGCATATTAATTTATTGAAGAGGGTTTCTCCTATGTCAGGGTTTTCAGGTGCTCGATTCCTCCTCACGCACTTCTGAAATTCCTTCTCGACAGACTCGTGTGCAAGGAGGTGGCCTACCAAATAATAATAGGTGGCATTGACACAGAATTGAAACCAACTCAAAAGAAGTTCTAGCCACTTTTTCTTGTACATATTGGGAAGTGTTCACTGCTTAACTTTGGTCATTCCAAGGTAGAATTTGCAGCACTATAAGACATCAAATTGGTAGATCTTGAACTTAGAAAACATGACCCTTATCAAATTGTAGGAAATCATCTTGCTCATTTCAATATGAAAATGTATGAAAATGAATATTATCCCTTCGATGACATGTTCAAGGGAGCCAAAACCTATGAGGAAATATTAGACAGAGTTCATGCATTATCACCTGACCTACAGACCATATTTCTGACTTTCCATAAGCACAGGTAAAGTGGTTTGCCGAAGATACTACAGGGAGAATCAACAACCCCTCCTCCAGCTCAAGGAAGTATTCCCCCAGGTTTCGGATCATAGGTTGATGATAAAGGGACTGGAGAAGAAAATCCAAAGAAGACTAAAGTGTCTTCACAAAAAGCAGAATCTTCACAAACAGAGCACCCAAAGTCTGAAACAGAATTTAGGATCGAGACACCTTCAAAGTCGAGTCAAATGATTCCTCTTTTATCATCAACTATTCCTGCTGATATCCCCAAAACAACAGGAGAAACTCAATCTTCATAATTGGGCAGCCCTATTTCATCATTAACTCCTTTACACTCAACTTTTGGGACCCCCCACTTGGAATTCATATATGTAAGAGACCTTACTCCTATCTCTAGAGAAGAGATACCTTCCTCTGACTACTTTTTTAGTAGGAAGAGGAAGGTTGTAGTAAAATAGGAAATTCATCTGAGAGAAGGCACAATGGTGAAGAAACATAGAGTGTTCGTAGATGGGAAGACCCTAGAAGAGGAAGATTTCACCAGAGAAGTAGTAGGCTCTATGGGAGCTTTGGCAACGACTAATTTATCCTCGGTTAACTCTCTAAAAACAAGGCTGAAGTAGAAAAATCATATGATAGCTCAGTTGTAGGGTCAAATAAGTCACACAAAAAATAATATTCGGGAGGAAGTAAATCAAAGAGTTGAACACGCCAGAACTATTAACAAACAAGAAATGCAATTGTTGAAGTCCAGTTTATATGAAGCGAACAAGTAGATGCAAATGAGTCAAGTACAGGTTTTTTGACAGGAAGAATTAGTGAGACAACTATAGGCTGAGTTGAAGTCCATTGAAGGACAAGTTGTGAATATAACAGAATTTCAATCCCAAGCACTAGAGGTGCATGAGAAACTACAAGTAGAACAACAAAGCATGCTTTCTAAAATAGAAATCATTCAAAACTTCTTCCTGGAAATAAGCCACTCATTGGATAACATTCCTTTCAATGAAAAAGAGGCTACAACAACTCACGCTGCTTTTCAAAAGTTAGTAGCATTTTCAGCTAGAGAGGAAGTAAAAGCAATCCCAAAGATGACTGTAGAAGAACAGATCAGGGGAGACATCATATTAAAAACATGGGAGACCAATATTGCCAAAAGCAGAAAAATGGCAAGAGAAGTTAAGAAAGAATGTGAATAAGTGTTTGATCAGCTAGATACAAAAACTCTAGGCATTGGTAAAGGTGATTGTCCTGGGCTATTAGGATAGATTAATGTTGTAAGGCATCAAGTACATATCAATGAGAGTTGGAATGAAGCCCGGCTCGAGATTTCCCAATTGAAGCAACTTGACATCACCCAAATGGATAAGTGGTTAATAAAGCCAAATCTACAATTGCAGTCGACAAAGTTTGAAAAGGGGAAGATTGAAGATAGGCTACCCCAAATTTAGAGGAATTTGTATGTGTTTGAAGCAAAGGATATGACAGAACCTTCCATAATTTTGGTGCATTTTCTAGACAGGTGCGTCGAGTGTTTTGGACTAAGCAAATGAAGTGCTTCAAAGAAATGATGAAGTAACGCATGTATGCTCATTTTTGTCTAATTGTTAGAAAAGTAAGAGTAGCCGAGCAAAACGGTTCAAATTTTGTATTATGTAACCGTTAACACCTAGGATATTAGGAGAATACCAACCGTCTGGGGTTGATGATTTTATTTGTATAAATACAATTTTGAAAGATGGCACCAAGGGGGGGGATTTTTCCTTGGTCGATTGTAGCAGATAAATTTTGTTGGAAGATTGGTTGTTGTCATTGATGTCAACCCTAGTCATGGGTTTTGGACCACAAGATTGATGAAGTTATTTGGACATGAAGGAAAATGCACATGTAGATACAAC
>SNQJ01S0023100.1:15358-25974 GCA_010110895.2 Picea sitchensis
CATGTAAAGATAATTAATATTGTAATTATTAATTATATTTATTATATTATTAAGTTGTACAGGTTGGCCCTATTGTGCCAATAGACACATCATTTGATGTGATAAGTTTTGTATAAATAAAGGTGAATCTCCATTGAGGAAACACACTTATTATTGTGTCATCTCATGATTTCAGAAGTTGTGGTATGAAATTATGAGAATTACAACACCCTCTTGTGTGCTAGGTTTGATGGTGGCTGGGGGATCTTCTCTTGAGAATATAACAAGGGATTGCTGGGTTTTCTTCCCTTGTGTAGAAGGGTTTTCCAGGATATTTCTTGTGTTCTTGTGCATAATTATTCTTCTTGTGATATTGGTTTACTGCAACTAGTTATTGTTGCAGTCAGTGGTTATGGTTCAAGTAAATGTTAAACATAATTGAAATTAAAATGCATCAGCTTACCATAAAATTGAGTAGGGTAAGCCTCCAATCAAGTCAAGAGAGGGTCAAACTAGTCGTTGATGGACAAAAACCACCTCAAAATGTGTGAACAAGGGGAAGCGCTCCACAAGGGGTTGCAATACACGTCATATCAAGGTAGAACATGTGCCAAACATCCCCTAATGGACCAGGGTACTCCAACTAGAAGGCTCTAACCACATCGAACCATGCCAAAATAAACACATGCAATATAACACCATGTGCTAGAAAACTCATCGCCTAGGCCACCAAGCAACTGCCACAACATGTCAAGACCATAGCCATGTAGTGACTATAACATCAAAATAAAAAGGGGGAACATGTGGAACACCCCTTCTAGATACCATTACATCCTATCATGTCACTATAATGTTGAGATACAATCATGAAAGTGCTCTAACATCAACCATGGTACGTACACAAGCAATTGACCAATGGAGATCTTGATGTGCTCTAGGGGCAACAAATAATTGTCTTTGCAACAACCATTCTCCTCTAGACGCCCCACACCCACCATTGATCAGTGGTCAGAACACGCCACAAGGGAAGTGCCAGGGAAAGGGTGTGCATCCATAATAATTCCCCATCTGTCAATGATCCATAAGTGTTGTCTACTAATGTCTGTCATGTGCGATGAATATCACAGGTGAAACCTCATGCATCATGAGGGGTAACAAAGAGAGCCCCCTTTCCTATGTCCTACCCTTTCAACCATCTTAAAGTCATCTCCATTTGTCCATTCTGATCAGATTACTGGCAATCTAGCTCCATACTGAATTTTTCCTAAGATGATTTTGAAGCACAAACGAAGAAAAAGCCAAGATTGTGGCCAGATACCAAAACCATACACCAAAAGTACCTAACATTAGGATCCTCAACCCTTCCAAAAATGCAGTTAGATGACCAAGGAGCAATACAACAAATGGCTCCTTCCTTACCTTGAATATGATATGTGGCCCAATCCATGCCACTTAAGATAATATCAACAAATGTCTTAAGCTGAAAACCCGAAACTTTTAACCCCTGAATAAAAAAATATCAAGGTTTTTCTGATTAGCTTTCCTGGACAATGATAGAGCCGACAAAGAAGCTGCTAAAAACACTCAAGTTAAGCCACTACTTTGTGAAATTGAATAAAAAATAATAATATATGATGACTATCAAGGAGACTTGGATGAAATTTGTTGTCACGCTAGCCACAAAACTAGGAATTTTTTTCTTATTAGTCAGATAAATCCCCTTTCACAGTTGAGACAGTTTCAATGAGGGTGCATGTGGATGGTGCTCTTTTTATATTTATTCTTGTTGGATTCAAATTTGCTTTCCTAGAATTCTTGATGTACTGTGTAAATAGCAATTAAGACTATAACAGATGTAGGCTCAATTGCAAATATACAAGCATAGATCCATTTTAGCTCTGGTTGTATTAAGCACCGAGAAGGATCAAAAAGAAATTGAGATGCAAATCTCTCGGTGTGATGAAACGATTATGAGTTAAGATGAATGTACACTGGTGTTGTGTATATAATATATATANCAGGTGGCTTGCAAAACTTAGAGACGTGGCTATATCCTAGAACCTGAGTTTTAACAAAAACAAAAATGGACTGTAACTGATTCCTGTCAAGACCTGAAAACATAAAGCTCAGAAAACTAGAGGTGCGGCAAACCCGAGCAGCCATCATGGTTGTAAGTGAAGACGAACGGTTGGAAGCAAGTCGGGTATCGCCTCCGGGCGGGTTCGCTGGACAGGGAGTCAAACAGGAGGTCCATGCGGCGACTGAGGATGCTCTGGTTGTCGAGTTGGTCTGCCAGGTTCCTGTGCATCTCGAAAATCAACTGAAGGTGGTCTTCCGAAAAACGATGTGGGTTGAGTGATACCTGCTCTGTGCTCACCATCGTTGCCTCAGGATGTGCTTTTGCTACCTCAAGATGTGCTGTTGCCAATTCTGTGGTATCCGGGGCATTCCCTTTTGTTGAGTCTTCCAGCCAGCTGGAGGGAATTTCTTCCTCGATCATACAACCACCTAGAACAGTCGCAGGATGGTCCAAGGGGTTGGCAGTGACAATAGGCGCAGGCGGTGCTGTGGTAGTCTCTAGCCCGCTTGGAGGAATTTCTTCCTCTATTGGGCAATCGTCCAAGTCAATCATGGGGTCGGAAATGAGAGGTGGTGACTCCAAATTGCCCAAAAGAGGCTGGGGATTTTCAAGCCAATTCTGGTCCGAAAGGGAGGGGCCAACAGAGCTGGTAGATGATTGGAGGGCCGAGAGGGGTCTGGATGATTGCACCGGGCTATGAAGCTGTAGTAGGCAGACCCTCTTTTGGGCTTGCCTCGTTCCCTTGGCATAGTGTAAACACGACAGGGAGAGATGAAGAAAAGCAACATGTGTACAAGTTCCAGGGGAAAGAGAGAACGGGTTGATGTACAGGGGAAGAGAAGACAGGAGATGGACGCCAACAGGGAGAAGGACGCCCTAGGTGTGAGAGCCTGCCCGTGGAGAGGAAGCTCGGACAGAAAACAAAGTGCCAAATGAAATGATCCTTGTGAGGCCTTACCTTCATAGAAACCTTTGAGGTAACCAGGAGGAGCGCCTTGAAGACTGAGTTGATGCCTACCAGTTGTATTGTACCTATTCAAGTGAGCTGTAACTGGTTCGCTATGAGCTCCATTAAATCGCCCTCACTGCACCAGTGCACTAACACCCCTGCGACATGAATGCTAGGCATGATGAGCAGACTGGGTGGAAGGCTGGCGGCGAGGGGTATTAACTCCTCCGTCCGCATGAGTGCCAGGTTGCCGAGGATTGACAGATGTTACCCCATCCGGGGTTCCTAATTTTTTTTTTAACATTACAATTATTTTTATATATTTTGATTTATAAGCATGGATGTTAAACATCTCATTCATACTAGGCTGTTCTTTTTATATTTTATTTTTAAATATTATATTGGGCCGACTTTTGCCATGTATTATGTCAGTTTTAGGCATGGACATTACACATCTCCCTCATACTGGGCTGTAGAATGCTCTCGGTGCAACAAAATTTCACAGAAGCAGGTCTTCTAGTTCTAATAGCTGCATAAACTCTAATAGAACCTAGGGAATTTTTATTGCTGATGGGAATATCAAGATCATCTCCTGAAGTCTTTTTTTATGTGGTTTAGCTTCAAATCTCTACTATTAATTTTGTCCATTAACAATTTGAACTTGCTTAAGTAGTTCTTTAAGAATAATAGTCAAATTTCAAAGTTGTGTCTGGCCGTAGTAGTAAATTGTAATACTGAGCATTTTTCTAATAGTTGCACTTTTCACCAATTGTTTGACATGCATTGTGCTCAATTACATACTTTTGTAGTCATATTACATGCCTTTCCTATAGCACGACCATCTTAATTTTATACTTTCGGAAAATCCAACATGCCTTTTGGTGAGAAATTTGTGCTCTTTCTACATGACTTGTCTGAAATCTGGCATTGATATAAATTTTAAATACTTTCTTTCCTGTTGTTTTTTATGTAAGCTTGTAACAAGAGTCTTGAAGCTTCTTGGATCCCATTCCTGTATTGTATATGTATTGTTATGGATGCCATCTTAATTTTACACTTTCGGAAAATCCAACATGCCCTTCGGTGAGAAATTTGTGTTCTTTCTACATGACTTGTCTGAAATTTGGCATTGATATATATTATAAAATATGCTTTCTTTCCTGTTGTTTTTATATAAGCTTGTAACTAGAGTCTTGAGGCTTCTTCACAATATCATTCGTGGGCTTACTTGTTATGGATCCCATTCCTGTATTGTAACATGATCGAATTTAGAATGTTTGGGGGTGAATATGCCAAGTTTGCTGAACTTTGTATAGGGATGGTCAAATATTTGATCACTTATTCTGAGCCCTGACAAGGCTAACATGTCATCTGATCATTCTCATTATACGTCTTAGAAAAAACACACTATAGACTTTCAAAACTTGTGGAGTCTCTATCAAGAAGCAACCAAAGTTTGAAATTGAATTTCAGAGTTCCTATTAAGTGCTAGGTTTCTCAGTAAATTTTTTAAATCAGAAGCAAATTACAGGAATAAATCAGGGTGTCTGCAAATAATTTCACTCTAATATCCTAGGTTTCCTAGCAAAATTTTCCCCAATGGAGCATTTTACAAGGTGATTGTCACCCTCTGGTATAACAAATCTCTGTAATATGGAAGGGATTATGAAACCTTCTTCATATTTTGATATAAAATAACGGTATATCTGCGTATATTGTTTCATGTAAAGTATGAATTTCAACATTTTATTAAAAAAAACTTCGTAGAACTTTTCAAAATTTCTCAATATTGACAAATTTCATTTAGAACTTTTTGTTTGCTGAATTCAAACTCAATACTGAATGCAGTTTATTTGACGTGACAAATAATTTAGTCTAAGCAAATGTGATTTGGAAAGCATTTAGTTGTAGGGGCTTAGGCGATTTATGAAACCATCTCAGCTCTTCACTTTTATTTATTTTTAATTATGGGAAATCGTTAACTCGTTAGAGTGATCTGAGCTAGGCCTGGGATCAAACCAACTGGCTACCACTATAACCTTTGTTATGCAATAAAACTTAAAATCATGTTGGGGCATCTAATTATATCATACAAAATATGTTTGGCTGCCACTTGGCTTTGTTCATGTGTYGAATTCATTCTCCATTTTMAYGGTTGGGTATTTCTTTTATKSTTTCCAAAGTATTATTTATGATYGTCTTATTCATGATATTTAGGGGATCCTTAGGGGATCCTTGTTGTAAGCTCCTAATATTTCGYATATCATCCTCAATATGTGTGTTCATAATTCCATTTACCTGAGCCATAATTTTGTCATGGAAACTAGACTAATTTATTCATCACAAACATTGAGTAATGATGATTATGACCCACATGCACACCACCACTATGYTCAAATTGGCCATACACTACCCAAAAACGTTGTTGATGTCAACATCTCCATGGCTCATTGCTCTTTTTCTGCAGGTGGTTGGTTCACTTAACTTGGCCAAAGAATGGCCCAAAAACGTTATCATTGTCAGCATCTYCATGGCTCGTAGCTTGTTTTTGTTGGTTGACCCTCGGTYCTCAATGTGTCTCCTTAAAGATMGCAATGGAGAGCACGACGAAGATCAATAAAAGAACAAAGAAAATCTAGACACATTAAATAAATTTTTATTTTGGATAGATGTGATGACCTTTTCAAGGCCATCCACTATATGACTAAAGGTATACTCCCCTCTTGATAAAGATGACCTTTTCAAGGCCATCTACTATATGACTAAAGGTAAATCCCCTAGGTTGAATGCCCTAATGAGTCAAATCTACCTAGCATTGTGGTAGGTAGTTGGTGAAGATTTTACTATGTTGCATTGGTTTTTGGAATGGGGGAACGACAGGGACGCATCCCTGGGGCGACTAGAGCACACCCCCAAATTTTTCAAGGGACGGTAGGTTGGGGATGGCAATAATAAATATATATTTTAAAATTCACCATAAACATTTGTAGTTCTTTAAAACTTGTAAGCATAACAATCTATACTATATAGTATTATGCACCGTCATTACACTTGCCAATTTTGAAAAAGTTAAAGCAATTTAAAAAAGGGTTGAGTGGCATTGCATTATTGGCTGCTAGACAAGAGAAAAATGCAGTTTAGCTTTAGAAAACTTAAGTGAGAACTGTCTCTATAGCAGTTTTTCTTCCTCATATTTCTTGTTAAGGATGATTATGTTAAAACATAAAAGGCATTCCCTTCTCAATCGGTTTTGCATATTCTTACGTCTGTGTTGAAAACCACTATAAAACACTTTGGTTCTGTAAAGAGATTAGATTCATATTTCAGATTAAGAAGGTGTTTGAATATGAATTTATTCAAACATTTAGTACCCAATCAAAGTCACTAGTATCTAATTGTTTTCACAATGCTTTAGGTTCGGATGGTGGAAGCACTAGCCTTGAATGACTCTCGGAAACCCATGTACAATATGTAAAAGCTAAGATGACCAGAAAAATGAGAAGAACAAGAGTAATGACCACAATGATCAACCCTTTGAAATGTTGCATTTCCTGTTTTTATGACATGGAAGCTTTGCTTGTTGTAATATTGTTGTTGAAAATACAATATTTAAATCACCAAAAGCCCAAATCGAAACCCATCATACAAAACCCATGTTTTGAGTTGCAAATTTTACATTACATTTAGATTCAATGCAATACAAAAATAATGAATGGGAAAAATGATCTTAATGTCCAATCATCAATTTCCATGATTATCAAGACTGAAGATATATGTTCGGAATATCCCCGAAATCTGCCCAGAAAATCCCTGAAATCTGTCCAAATCATCCCTGAAATTTGTTCGGAACGTCCCTAAATTTGTTTGGAATGTCTTGGGGACGGCCAGAAAGTCCTAGAGTCCACTATGGAGTCCCCCGCAATTTGAGTAAGTTTCCCAAGGGTCCCCAAGTCCCTGGAACGCGTGAACGACGAGTACACAATTTTTTTTTTTTGTGGGGGGACGGGTCCCCGTGCAACATAGAGATTTTATGAAGATGTGTCTTGTGAATTTTACACTACATAGCATTAGGGGGAGGTGGTTTGTGATCATTAGGGGATGTTGTATTAGTATTATATAAAAATTCAAGTTAATGTTGATATTTGCTTTATAATTTATATTTTAATTTCATTAATATTAAATTTAATATTAAAAATAAAAACAATTAAAAATTAGAAAAAACAGTGTTTAATAAATAATTATAAGTTTTATCATAATAAAAGTTATAATTATCTTACTATTTGTCATTTTTAGTAATAAGATAATTGCTAAGCCACTAGTTAGTAACTAACAAGGCACATGTTTGAATCAATAATGTGCATAGGAATGCAAAATAGACAAAATAGGATGCATGACCTTGAAAGTGGAACACACAATCTTTTTCTTTTCAATTCTTGTGTATTTTTAATGTTCATTATACATCTTTTCTTGTGTCCTTGTGTTATTTTGCATTCTTTTTGACCCTTTTGCACCCTTTTCATTGTTCTTTGTGATGCAAAATTGTATGTAAAGTTGTGTAGTCGAGACACCAGGGAAACCCAAAATATATGCAAAAACAAAAAAAAAGAGACAAAATAAGACATAAAAACAAACATAGGATGATAATTGGAGAGATAGGGCTTGATCCTTTGCCATGGCATCTTCCCTTGGAGTCTCACGGGCTTCTATGGGCTTTGTCACTACCATTGCCTTGAACAATGCCATTCAATCTGGAGCATATGAGCTCCTCTACCTTGTGTGTGGGCTTCAATTTTAGAAATTTTGTAGATTTGAAGGTTTAGTCACATTGTAAGGGTGTCTGTGAACAACTTCTCCCATAGGTGATTGATATCGTTGGCTCCCAAGGGTGTCAAGGTTGCCATGGTAGAGATCGTGGCAACAATCGACATTGGACTAGTTGCGAAATTGATCAATTCTATCCCTTTTTTGGCCATCGATGTTGACAAGAAGGCCATTTACGAACACCCTAGGTTTCCCATGGGGTGTGCCTCGATGAGTTATATATTGTATGATGAGGTCGTAAGGTATTATTTAAAGAATCCCAATTGGTTTATTTGGGATCATTTCGTGTTGAGTGTTGTTCATGGGTGCTTTTTGTAGTACACTCTCTTTCATTTTGCGAGGTTTAACAATGTGAAGTTGGTACAAATATTTGGGTAAGAGTTAGGTTGGTGCGAGACCGAGGATCCTAAGGTTGGCACAAGGTTGTTTATTTCAAAGAGCCTAATGTTTCTACTTGGAAAAAAAAATACCACGGTAACATAGTCTACTCACTAAGTGGTTGATGAAAGGTCTACATGCAAAGTGTTTGATATAATCCCTATATAAGGCATAATCAAGTCATTGTGCTTATGGCCTCTACAATCTAATAATGCACACCAAGTGTTTGATGAAATGATTGTAGACCAAGTGTTTAAAGAAATACCTTCTCAACAAGCATGCTTTCAAATTATGATCAAATCGCTCATAGGGAAAACCTTGATGCTGTGGGTGCAATTTGGAGATTCTGTGGCAGATATAAAGCTCAAAGTGGAGCACATGCAGTGGATCCTTGTGGACCAACACCAGTATGTTTGCACGGAAACAAATCAATGATTAGTGTATGTTATTAGGCTACATAATATGTAAGGACTCAATCCTCTCTCTAGTTTTGTGCCTATGCAAAGGAGCGATGGGTGAAATCGTGCCTTCATTCTCTAAGCTTGTTTCTTTCAAGCATGCGGTTAGGAACAAACCACCCTCATGCACTGCTTCAATCCTTCCTATTCCTAGTGCATATATCATGGTGAAATTAGAAGATTGATGATGTTAGAGGTCTCGTGCCTTCTTTATCATATTTGTACCAATGGATCTACTCAATCTGGACAAAACATTGTGAGATATCCCCATGCTCTAAAGTCTTTTTTTATTGTCTTGTTTTCAAAACTTTTTGATTATCAAAATGTGTTCGAGGATGATCCCTGGTTTTGGCAAAGAGAAGGGCTTTTTGTTACCCCATGGTTCCCAAAATTTGAACCTAACACTATGTCAATTATTACACTGCTAATTTGGGTCCACCTCTCAAATCTACAATTATGTTTCTAACATTTATTAGTGTTTGAGGATATTTGGAGTGGATTAAGGTGGGCTTGTGTGTTGTTGATTGCAGCTTCATGAGACATTCTCCAGATCGTTCTCCTCTGGATTGAGTTGAGACATTTGTGTGAGGGAGCCCAAGTGTTGGGTGTGCCCATGTGATGGGTGTGCGTCAGGATCTGGATTGAGTTGTGATGACGTGTGGTCTCTTTCTGTTAAAATAATGTAACTGCAAAGTGTATTCTAATTATTATTTGATATATTATTCATTGGATCAATCCCCATTGCAGATTGATCATGTCGGCTATTGTAAAGGACCAAATCCCCTTTTGCGGATTGGTCAAAATAAAATTGTAATAGGCAGAATAAGAAGTAGGCCCCATAATATATTAAAGGTGGTTATAACCACCCAGATTGAGAAGTCGACCGTGCCAGTGAAGAGACACTTCCACACGTGCCATAATTGTATAAATAAGGAGGCTAGCGCCTCACTTAGACATACATTCACTTGTTCATTGAGAGACAAGTTTCGGAGCTGTAGTTGGAGAAGAGAGAGAGAGAGAGGCACATCTTTGGGAGAGGGCTTTCTGTATTTGTTTGAGTTATCTCTTGGCATTGTATTGGCTATCTATAATAAGGAAGTTTTGTTGGGTTTTCTTCCCCATGAGGGTTTCCCAGGATAAATGGTGTATCTCTTGTGATTGTGTATTTCTCAGTGATTTTATCTTATGCTATTGTTATCTATTGAAATGCAAAGAACTATAATAATGGCGTAAACATTAACATGGTTTCAGAGCCAAGCTGAAGAGAGCATCTTTCACAAGAGAAAAGTGAAAAATGTCATTGTTGCCGTACATGCAAATTAGGGCCTTTTGTTGGTGAGGTATTTTAGCCCTAAAACCATTTAGAAAAGTGTGCCCTCCCTCAAGGATCATTTTAGCACCTTCAACACATTTTTTCAGTGGCTAAATCTCCCGAAAAGTAAAATCCTAGTTTCACAAAGTACCAGAAAACCAGAAAACCAGAAGTACCAGAGTACCAGAAGTACCAGAAAACCAGAAGCACCAATCCAGAAATCTGCAGATCAAGTTTGAGGGGGTAAAAGTTGGATTTTCAGAAATCTGACTGCACCAACTTACTCACCTTAGCTCAGCGCATCTATCTGCTGGGTTAGAATTTCAAATTTTGAAGTTTGGAAAATTAAGGTTTCCTCATAAAACCCTAAGTTGCAGTTGCAGTTGCAGTCTCAGAACCAATTGCAGTATTGGTTGCAGTTGCAGTCGTAGTACCAGTTGCAATCACCCTTGAAGTTTTCAAGAGTTGGTAATGATTACCGCTGTTGCTAGATGGTGCCACTACCTGCAAATACTTTCAGAGGTATGTAATCACATATGTTTAAATGGTTAAACCTTAAAGAGTATTTGCAGGAGAAGGGATCTCTTGCCATAGATCCAAAAGGATCTCAAGATCCAACACATTCAGAGGAATGATGCA
>SNQJ01S0023100.1:25984-45051 GCA_010110895.2 Picea sitchensis
ACACACGTTGGGACCAATTACCATGGATTTCAAAGAACTCTATATGCATTTCACTAAAGAGGATCATGTACACACCCTTCGAGGGGCTTCAGGTGGGATCTCCTGAAATAGACAACTCTCATCGTATGGAGAAGTTATTAAAGAAAGACCACTTTGGCATTATTTCCCAATCTAATACCATATAGGTTATGGATAATTTGACATAAGAAATCCACCTAGAATTGCCACTGGTCCTTGACAAACATCATTAGGTCTTTGAGAGACTAAAGGGTTTACCCTCTTCTTGAGGAGAGCATGACCATGGCATTCCCTTGCTTCTAGGAAATCAACCACCAAATGTACGTCCTTATCGACACCCTTTTTCACAAAACAATGAAATATAAAAGATCATTCAAGAACTATTGGAGGCAGGTGCCATACATGCTAGTACCAACCCTTACTCATCACTAGTAGTCATGGTTTTAAAGAAGGGAGGCACTTCGCACATGTATCCTGATTTTAGGGCTTTGAATAAGTTGATGATCAAAGGGAAATTTCCCATCCCAGTTATTGATGATCTCTTGGATGAACTTCACGGAGCATAATTTTGCACTAAGTTTGATCTACATTCAGGATACCACCAAATCTAGATGAAAGAGACATAGAACCTTTAGAACACACAAAGGTCATTATGAGTTTCTAGTGATGCCTTTTGGTCTTTCTAGAGCCTCATGAACAAGATTTTCAAACCCTTCCTACGCAATTTTGCGTTGGTTTTCTTCAATGTTATCTTGATCTACAATGAAACATGGGAATCACACATATATCATGTTGATTAGTCCTTGCAACTCTTGAGAGACAACCAATTATTCGTGAAGTGCCCCAAATATGCTTTCGAGACTCTTGAGGTTGAATATTTGGGTCACATTGTAAGTTAGGAAGGAGTACAAGTTGATCCTAAGAAAGTGGTGGCTATGTAAGATTGGCCCTGTCCCAAAACACTAAATAGCTTGAGGGGATTCTTAGGAATTACAGGCTACAAGAAGAAATTTGTGAAAAATTATGGCAAAATTGTAGCTCCCCTAACTTCACTCCTTAAAAATAATTCCTTTGTTTGGAGTGAGGTAGCAACACAAGCTGTCACTGCTTTAAAGGATTCCATGCGCACTACAATATTAACAATGTTTGACTTGAATAAGACTTTTGTCTTGGAATGTGATACCTCAGGCAGAGGTCTCAGAGCAATATTGATACAAGGACGTCCTTGGACATTCACCAATAATCAATTATGTGATCACAATTTGGCAAAATCCATGTATGAGAAGGAAATGATGGATATCCTTGATGCAATGGAGACTTGATGCCCATATCTCATATGGAGATGTTTTCAGATCAAGATCGACCATCATAGTCAGAAGTACTTCCTTGAACAATGTTTGTCTTCACCAAAGAAACATAAATGGGTCACCAATATGTTGGGGTATGATTATGAGATCATATACAAGAAGGGTAAAGAGAATGTTGTGACTAATGTTTTATCTACACAATTTCAGGATGGGTCACTCATTGCCTTATCATTACCAAGTCTAGGATGGCTCGAGGAGTCCTGTAGGGAATGGCTAGCAAAAAATACTTTAAGGCAACTCATCCAATGACTTCAGGTAGATACTTCCACGCCTCAGCAGGACTGTACATGCGGCCATGGAAGGAAAACTTCTCCCCAGAAAAAGAAACCTTAAAAAATGTACATGTATGGTTGAGACTTTACTCCTTGTTGTTAGATTATTGGCTACCCTCCACCTTTGAAGCAATAGGGAACAAACTGGGAAAATACGTAAAGACATCAGAAGCAACCCTAAAAGGACGATACACCTCTTATGCAAGAATCTGCATAGAGATGGATGTGTCGGGGGCACTCCCAGAAGCCATAAGCCTAGAATTCATGGACGAGGAATGGATACAAAACATTGACTATGAGCAGATCCCCTTCAGATGCAGGAGATGTCACGAACATGGACACCTAATCAGAGAATGTACGATCATTAAAAAACAAGAAGCGGAGAACACCAAACTATAGTAGGACGAAGATGGGTTTATAAAACCAAACCGCAGGAACATAGCTAACAAGAAACAAAGTAAAACCCCAACAGGGAGCAACCCAGAGGCCAGGAATAAAGAAGAAAGACGAGACAAGAAAAACAAAGAGGAGGAAGGAGGAAAGGAAAAAACAAAAGCTAAAGAAGCCAGGGAACAAGCTACAAATGAGGATACAGGTAGCCCAAGAAGGGAGATGGGACAGGGGGGTAGCGCAACTCCTATGGACGGAGAAACCAGAGATACCCCTACCCCCATGCAGGAGGTAGACAGATACGCGGAAATGACTCCAAGCGAGGTAGGAACAGAAGATCTCGATCTCAGAGACATTGTGGAAAGGGAAGGGATCGATCTCCCGAACATATTGGAGCAATGGAAAAGGCAAGGCGTAGACAATGTACCAGCGGAGCAACTAGATCACATCCAATACCTGTTCCTCCTAAGGGAGGAAGCCAAATCCAGAGGGCTCAAGCGCACACACGGGGAGATAGGGCACCTAGGAATCAAAGAAGGCGAAGGACAACCACAACTCTCACCCAAGCAGACGAGAAGGAAAAAAGGCATGAAATCAAACAATGTATCCCTACAGGAACTAGGAGCTTTGCTGATAAACTCAGGTAAGATAAAAAATATCTTTCCCAACTCCCCCCCACATGTTTAAATGAAGATTATAACATGGAATATAAGAGGCCTAAACAACCCACGAAAGTAAAAAATTCTTAGAAATAGACTTAGGAAGGAACAACCCGACCTTTGTTTCATCCAAGAGACAAAATGCACTGTAGACAGAATGGAAACAATAGGAAAAAAACATTGGAGCAAGTACAAGATGTTGGCTGTCGAAGGACAATAGATGGCAGGAGGAGTCCTCACCTTGTGGATTTCACAAGTGATGAACCTAATAGCAGTCGAGGCTACCAGGCACACACTTTCGGTTAACATGCAAATTATTGGGAATACAGAGATGATTCTATGCACTAATGTGTATGGACCCTAGATACTAGAGGAAAAGAGAAGAATGCTTCTAGACCTAGAATACCTAAAAACCCACTCCAACAACCTCCACTGGATCCTGGCAAGGGACTTCAACATCATCACATCACTTGCGGAAAAAAAAGGAGGCACTAGGAGGTTGGATAGAGATGCGGAAGAATTATCAACGTTCATAGACACATCGGAGATGGTGGACATCAGAACCAATAACAGACACTTCACTTGGAACAATAAATGGATAAATCAACATCAAGTTGCGACAAGACTAGACAGATTCTTGGTGTCAGAATTCATCATTATGTAGGGATTAACCTTAGATTGCAACATCCTTCCCTAGGGGGGCTCTGATCACTGGCCAATCCAACTGGAAGCAGACTTCCCAACCACCCTGAAGAATAGGCCTTTCAGATTTGAGAAATTTCTGGATTGAACACCCCACCTTCAAGGAGAACATTGACCAGTGGTGGCGGGAGGAACAACCGGAGCAAGGCACACAGATGTTCAAACTCTATAAAAAACTAAAGTACATCAAATATAAGCTCAGGGAGTGGAACAAGGAAATTTTTGGCAACATAAACCAAGAAAAGAAAAATATTGAAGACATAATGAGAAGACTCCAGGAATTTGCATAGCGGAGGGCTACACAAAGGACCGAAAAAAGGAAGAGATCCAAATGACTCAGGAATGGTAAGGAAGATGCCAGCATGAAGAAATTCTATGGCGCCAAAAGTCTCGAATCAGATGGCTAAAGGAAGGAGAGAAAAACACCAAGTTTTTCCATAGAACAACCATTGCCAGAAGAGCCCACAACAAAATCCTGAAAATTAAGCATCAGGATGGGATCAAGCGAGAATCCCACAAGGAGATTGAAAATACTTTGGTAAGTCACTTCCATGGGATAGCCTAAGAACCCAACAAAGACCGAACGGAGGCCATCTAGAGGATTACGCAGCACATCCCCCGACTAGTCATCGAGGAACAAAATAACAACCTAAACAAACCCATAGCTAAGGAGGAAATTGATCAAGTGATCCAGGAGATGCCCAACGGGAAAGCCCCAGGTCTAGATGGTTTCACAGTAGAATTCTTCAAACCCTGTTGGGAAGTGGTCAAACATGATGTTTGTAGGGTGGTGGAGGACTCTAGACGACTGACCTCCATTCTAAAAGCATTAAATGCCACAATGATTACTCTAATCCCCAAAGAAAATGAAGCAAGGACCCCTGACCGTTACAGTCCCATAACATTATGCAATGTGGTTTACAAGATAATCTCTAAAGTCATAGCCAATAGATTGAAAACCCTCCTACCCACACTGATTTCACAAGAACAGGCGGGTTTTGTGGAAGGACGACAAATCATGGACAACATCATCCATGCTCATGAGCTAATACACACCCTGAAAATCCAGAGGAGAGGGGGGATGATAATACAAATTGACCTAGCAAAAGCCTATGACAAAATTAGCTGGCACTACATGGTTAAGACTCTGGAAGCCTTTGGGTTCACCCAACACTGGATCAACTAGATTCTCAGCCTAGTCTCAATGACAAGTTTCTCGCTCCTGATAAATGGAGCCCCAACCAAACCCTTCTGGCCTACTAGAGGCCTCAGACAAGGAGACTCGCTATCCCCCTTCTTGTTCATCCTGATGATGGAAGGTCTCAGTCGAAGCATAAAAAACGCAACAACAACATGAGAAATTACAGGCCTCAAACCTTTCGAAAACTGCCCTACTTCCACACACCAACAATTCGTGGATGATACCTTACTCCATGGCATACCCACGGTCAAGGAAGCAAAAACTTTCAAAAGGATCTTAGAAGAGTTTAGGGAAGCCTTGGGAGCCGAGATCAACCATTCCAAATCGATGATCTACTTTTTCAACACCAACCCTGCAATCCAAAGGAACCTGGCAAATATTTTGGGCTTTGAGCACAAAAATCTCCCAACTAAATACTTGGGCATCCCCCTGACGGACAGAGCTTACAAAATGGAAACTTGGGAAGGAGTGATCAACAAGCTACAGGAGAGGGTGAAAAATTGGACGTACAGATCCCTTAACCTAGCGGGGAGACTGATACTGACCAAGACGGTTCTACAAGCAATTCCAACCTATATGATGTCTGTATTTCCCGCCCCCAAAGGGATTCTACAAAAAATAAGGACCATCCAAAGGGACTTCCTATGGCGAGGAGCGAAAACTAAGAAAAAATGGGCCCTGGTGGCTTGGGAGAAGGTTTGCAAGCCAAAATGAAAAGGAGCATTGGGGCTACAAGATCCACAGGTAACCAACGAAGCCTATGGGGTGAAACTTTGGTGGCGATGGGTTAAAGAAACTTCTACACTGTGGGAAACCCTCTGGAAGGCAAAGTATGCCCTAGACATAAACGACCAGAACCAAATTCGTTTTATGGGCACTAGGGAGGGATAAGTCATCTGGAAGCTAGCTTGGCGCAACAAGACCTGGGTCCAGACACACAGCTTCTGGGAAGTAAGGAATGGTAAAACAACTAGATTATGGGAGGATGCTTGGCAATAGGAACCCAAGATGGGAAATCCGGACAAGGAGGAACTCCAACAAGACATGATCGTGCAAGGAAAAACCAACATCCACCACTATTGGAAGCAAGAAACAGTGCGAAACAGAGAGAGAATCTGGGATAATTTCAATTCCCAAACTAGCGATCAGACCACAACCATCATGAAAGAGGTGGAGGAGGAAATGAGGAAAAGGAAAATTGCAGTCTTGGAAGAAGAAGACCAATTAAGATGGGGCCGAAAAAATTGCGGGGAATTCAACTTGAAGGAAGCTCGACATTACATCATGGACCAAGATCAAGAAGACCCAACGCAACTATGGGATAAGCTCTAGAGCAACTCCCAATGGCCAAAAATTAAAATTTTTAAATGGTTAGTACTTCACAATCGAATTCTAACCTGGGAAAACCTAAGGAAAAGGGGTTTCATAGGTCCATCACGGTGCCACCTCTGTCACGCCAAGGAAGAAACAATGAATCATCTCCTCGATGAATGTATCTACACAACAGAGATCTAGGACTGGGAGACATGTATTTTACTACAGTCCAATAGGACCCGAGGTAACATCTGCGCAACCATCAACAACTTTCATGAGAGTTACAACGAAAATGAAGAGGTGAATCTATGCTGGACTCTCATTCCGGGGATGATCATATGGACAATATGGAAATAAAGAAACCAACGCATCTTCAAAAATGAAAGCCTTCCAGAAGGGAAAATCAAAGAAAAAATAATCTCCATGACGAGAAACGGTGCAGAGCCGCAACTACCAGAATGGGAAAGCGCAACTCGCATGTCGGGACTCTAAAGTCCTAGAAGCTTTTCACCTAAAAGACGGGTGCAACCGCACACAAATAGGACGACCACCACAACTCCAACTAGGTGAGCGCAACTGGAATCCCCCTCCAGCAGGGTCCCTCAAGTTGAATTTCGACGGGGCAACAAAAGGAAACCCAGGCATGAAAGGAATGGGTGGGGTTACCAGGGATAGTGGAGACAACAATCCGTCTGTACGCCGGGAGTATGGGAAAGTCAACAAACAACGTAGCGGAATTCAGAGCCCTGGAGATCGGCCTCGAGATTCTAAGCCGCGAAAGGATGACAAACACTATTGTGGAAGGTGACTCCACTTTGGTAATCAACACGATGAAGAGACTCCAAAATGGCACTAGAGTGGGCAAAGTTCAGAGACACTGGCGCTTGGCACACCCCCTGCGAAAAATCCAGGAGAATCTGCAAAAGATGAACACAGTGGAGTTGCGCTGGGTACGCAGGTCAGCGAATGGCCTGGCGGATAGAATCGCTAATGAAGGGGTTAGCAAGGAAGGATCAGAGTTAGACACCACCTAGAGCAACATCCCAAATGGTCAATTCAGAACAGATTGCACACAACTAGCGACAAAATACCGTGACGAAAGCTTAAGTATGGAAGGTCACATCGAGAGGAGTGGTGCAAGGCCAATCAACAAGCACGACGAATCCAGGCAGAATCTTCATGGCCAACACCCAATTACAAGTGACAATGCGGGATCAGACCACACAACAGATGGAGGTACGACCTCAAGGTCACATCAGTAGGAACAAGTGCAGGGGAAAGTACAAACGAGACTCAACAGGCCGTGAGTGACGTAGGACAAAAGATGTTACCATGCACCAGTAGGGGCATACCCCTTCCAAGAACAGGTACAGTGAAGAAAAAAGTTGGTTACACAACGAGAAGGGGCAAGGGACGACGCAGGGATAACAAACAGACTGGCATGGTCACACATACCGAGACAGAGAAAAAGGACAGGAATGACCACCTCTACGGGCAGACCATGATTGCAAGGACGAGCTCGTAGCAGGAGAATTTCCATAAGAGGCGAAGAACTAGGAATAGATGCAGTCGGACAAAGAACAACAGAAGAAGCCACCACAAAAACAAGGGCTCGACAAGAAGGAACCCCTGTGTAGATAGGAATAGGAGGAGAATTCACGGAAAGAAACACCACAAGCAAGCAAAGATGGTGCGTATGAAGAAAACGCACGTCAAAAGAAACACCCAGATGGACGAAAATTCGATAAGCCATAGGAAGATTTCAAGGATGGAACAAGCAGCCCGAGACACCAAGGGCACCTTGCAGGCGCTGGTTGACCCGAAGGGTCAAGCGACCATCACCATATGGGAGAAGGAAATCATAGCCAAGCGCAAGGGCAAAGCCTGGGAGGAACTGAGCCAGGAAGCAGACTGGATAATGGACTCAGGGACCACGCAGTCCAGGGAAACACTCTACCACAAGATGGTAGAGATGGCATGGCGGACAAAGATGTTAATAGGAAAAGTGATCATAGGAAAGAAAGATGCCATCCGGAAGGGTAACAAAGCCCAAACAAAATTGCTAAAAGAAATCCCGAGTCGCCTCAGCAACCTAGACGCTAGTACAAAACGAATTGCAGAGGACCAGAAGAATCAGAAGGAGAAGCTGGAGCAAATGGCTGCCCAATTCCACTTATACCCGCGCTACGTACATCATATGGACATCACACTTGCTGATGGGAATGGAGCACCAACCCATATCAGGAAGACCCACATAGTGGCCCAGAGGGAGGAGAGCAAGGACAAGGTGAAAGATGGAAAGAAGAATCTCATAATCCTGGACTAGCGCCGGGAAGCAAAAGTTCAGAGAATATTACTGGGTTAGTCTTAATTGCTATCTTGTGTTTTTTGGTTTTGTTATGATTAGCTTGTCAAAACTGAATATTATGGGACTGGACCAGTTTCCCAACGTGGTGGTCCAGCCATATCCCTATGCTATCTCAAAGAACGCAACTCCGAACCCCTGGGCTGGTTTCCTTTTTGGCAGACTAGGGAGCTCCTCTTTTTGTATATTAGTCTTTCTTAGTAATATAGATACTCACACTCACTTACAAAAAAGAAGAAGAAGACTTCAGGTAGATACCAACCCACCTAACAGTTATACATGGCAACAAGATACACTTCGGTATAAAGGGCACATTGTTCTAGCAAAAGATTTGGCCCTAAAACAATGAGTCTTAGAGGAGCTTCAATCATCATCGATATCAAGTCACTCTGGATTTCATAAAACCTATGAAAGAATTAAGCATTCATTCTTTTGGGATGTATTGAAAACAAATATCCAAGATTTCGTAGCATCTTGTGATGCTTTCCAAAGAAACAAGGGAGAGACGGTGAAGATACAAAGGAAATTGAAACCACTACCAATCCCAACATAGATTTGGATAGACATTTCCATGGATTTTATCATTGGACTCTGAAGAGTGGGCAAGGAATCAATAATCATGGTGGTTGTTGACCGTCTTTAAAAAGTTGATTTTTGTGCCCTATCTCATCCTTTCACTCCCTCAATGGCCCAAGCCTTCATGGATCAAATCTTTAAGCTACATGGTATGCCTACTTCCATTGTCTTAGATCGAGACCCCACATTCACCAACAAATTTTGGTAGGAGCTATTTATACTTAAAGTTGCATAGTTGAATATGAGCACTGCATATCATCTTCAAATTGATGGTCAAACACAAGTGGTCAACAAGTGCTTAGAAACCTATTTGAGATGCTTTGCTTCTGAAAAGCCGCAAAAATGGGCACAATGGCTTCCCCTTGCTGAATGGTGGTAAGATGCCACTTATTATGGAGCTACCAAAATGACACCATATGGAGTTGTTTATGGCCAAAAACCCATGTTAGTGGCATCCTATGTACTAGGTACCTCCAAGTTTCATGCAGTAGATAAAACACTTCACACTAGAGAAGCTACTATCTGTATCATCAAGGACAACTTGGTTATGGTGCAAAATCAAATGAAACAACTATTTGATCAACATGGATATGAATTTTCTTTTACCGAAGGGGATCAAATGTTTCTTCGCCTTCAGTGTTATAAACAAACATCACTCAAAGATAAAGTTCCCCATAAGCTATCTCCCAAGTTCTATGGTCCATATCAGATCATACAATACATTGTTCAGGTCACCTACAAGCTGGCTCTCCTATCCCACTCTAAGATTCATCCAGTGTTTCATGTGTCTTGTTTGAAGAAGGTTGTCGGATCAAATTGCAAAGTGCAAACCAACCTACTAGAACTTGATGAAGAAGGTTCCATTTGGCTCCAGTGAGAAGCAGTGTTGGATACCAAAGAGCGTTAGTTGCGCCAGTGCACAATCATGGAATTATTGATTAAGTGGAAATATATGCAACCAAAAGATGCCACATGGGAATCGATAGCGATTCTACAGCCATTTCCTCACCTTCAGTGTTGAGGACAACATTGCTTTCGAAGGGGGAGATTTCCGCACCTTCTGTTGAGGACAACATTGTTTTCGGCGGGATATAATGTTAGGGTCCTACTATAACCCCCTTATTTAGATACTTCATTAATGTATAAGGTCACCTTCTTTGAATAAGGCCCATTAAATAGTTAATTAATAGTTACTCATTATAAAAATGGTCATCTTTATTTACAAGATCCTAATTAGCGAAATAAACTTCTCATTATAAGTGGGCCTGTAGGTTGTTAAGATTCTCTATGAGTAGCTATATACTGAGTAGAAGGTTATGTAATGTTTTGTGAAGAATTTTTATTGTATTTAGAGCTTTACGCTAGGAGGTGCCCCCCTTGAGGAGGCAAGTGAACATAACTCTCATTTTTTATTATCAAGAGATATTTCTTAGGGTTTATCTATTTTCTCTTGTGTTCTTTGGTTTTGCACTACATTTTATGTGAATGCTTTGAATTTTTGGGGTTAAGTACATTATAGTTGATTGAGGAAACAACTCTCTCCTTGGAGGCTAGAGAGGAAGATGAATACAAGGTTTCTCCCTCGGGGATGGAAGTTGTTAAAGATGCTTCATCAAGAGGAATAAAGAGACTTCATGAGTATGACAGATTCCAATAAAGAGTTGCTACTTCCTATAAATTGTGAAAATTTGACTTTTGAATCACAAATTGTCCCTATGGAAGCTTCTACAAGGGGGTGGATTAAGGTCAAGAAGAAGAAAGGGAAAACATGCAAGATTGAGGGTTTCCTTCATTGTTAGGCCTTGGTACTTTTTTCTTTATTTCTCATGTATAGTCTTATAATTAGGTGGAGGGAAGATCTTCTTTCCGATTTTTATGCAATGCTCTTGTATCAACTACAAAATGTAACCTATTTTCTTTGTTATGAATGAGAAATTATGTTTTTTTTCTACGGACAAACATAAGACACATGATTGATGCAGAAGAGGATGCAAAGTGATGCGAAATCAATGCAAAAATGATGCCACCTATAGCATCTTTTCTTTTGCATTTTAAATCAAGAAAAAAACAAAATCTAGCAACACAAAAAGATGCCTTGCATTGTATCACATTAATGAAAATATCGATTTAATTGACTATGCGAAAATAAATTCTATCTAGTGCATGGACAGAGAAAGGGGGATTTTTCTTTCTACTCAAAAACCAATAGGTATCGTGTAAGGCCATCTATAAGAATAAATACATTGCTTACCCATTTTTTGGTCAAACTCATTTTCTAAGTACTTTCTAGGCCCCTTGTATGGCTCTTGACAAAGTGTTTAATGAAATGTCAGACTAAGGATGATTGCCAACTATTTGATGCAATGTGAAAACCACAATTTACTCCTTTGGACTTTGTTAGAAAAATCACATCATCTCCACAAAAGTAGTGGCCTTCCAACTAACATATGGTTGATTGGTCACTGGATGAATATGAATGCTTGCTCGATGTTCCCCCTCCTTTGTGGGACATGTTATTTGGGTGTGTATATGATAAGTTGTATATAATAAATAATATAATTGGTATCTTAGAGTAGTTTCTTTGACTTTAAATTCTCCTCCTTTTCTTTCAAAGATGCCTAGAATTAGACGTTGGTGATAAAAGTTTTGCCTCTATATAGTGCAAGTGTATGACGAAGCTCAAATGCCTTTTTTTCATGTGATTGGGGTTTGCATTCTTACTATTCTTAGGTCATATGGGTTTGATTTCTTGTGGTGGTCAATGGAATACATTCTTAGAGGAATAGGCATTGAATAGTCAAGACAATATCCACTCCAATATTTGTAACATAAAAGTTATCCTCGAGGGTATAAATTGCCACCATAAGTTCCACATTATGGACGACACCTTAACAATGAGTGTGTTTGTGGCAGGGGAATTGTTTAGAAGTATTAGGATGTTGGTTAGACTAATCTATTAACTTGTTTTTTAATCCAGGATTTTTAGTTTTTCTTGAAAAACTATGACTAAGATCTTTATTGGAGGCAATAAATTTGTAGTACGAGGATGACCATGCACAATCATTGTTGTAAGGGATATTGAGGGTTCTCTTGTGTCCACTAGTGGTAGGAATTGGTCTCCTTAAACAATTGTTTGATTGGTCATGGACATTATCCCCAATAGGCTTAGATTCAAATCAAATTGGTGTAAATCTTCAAGCATATAAAGTTTTGTAGCAATGCAAACATCATTATTAAGCCAAGGTTGTGAGAATTTACGGCATGGATTTGGATTTAGCAGGGAGGTTTTGAACTATTAGTTGACTAGGGTTTTTTGAACTATACATAGGCCCTCCTACTTGAAGATAATATTCTTTCTAAAAGCTTCAATGCAAATACTTGCTTTCCTAGCTACAACAATGCTTTTCCCTGAAGAGTCCATGACAAATAATCTTACCCTTGTTCTAATGACCATAGGTTTGATGTGTAGATCCCACACACTAGGTTAAAATGCAGTCTTGCTTTGGATTCCAATATTGGAAACCTTTTTGTGTACTCCTCAATAAACATTTATTTTCAGAACATGTGCATACACTGAACATTGTAGAGGTTGTTCAATATTTGATTCTTTGTCTTATTGCATTTATGAACTTGTTGAAATCACCTCTAAAGTGTCATTGGTACATTTCTCTCCTCATGTATGTAATCGACACTTATAGGTGTTAAATGACAATGTTTAGCCTATCTTTTTAGTTGTGAATGTCCTATACTTAAAAAATCAACTTGATTTCACTTAAAGCATGTATTTTAACTTTTAATGTAACTTAGTCCTTAAGTGCATGTATTTTAACATTTAATGTAACTTAGTCCTTAAGTTTTTAATGAAGTTAATTTGACTATCTATTATATCTTAGTTGTGAATGTCCTATATTTATAAAGTTGACTTGATTTCGTCTAAAAGTTTTATTTTAACATCTAATGTAATTTAATATTTAAATTTCTAATGAAATTAATTTGAATATTTATTATATCTTATTCATTTTTCTATGTGATTATAAATAAGTCATTATTTTAATCTTGAATTAATTATTAGTTTTTGAAATTTTTTTTGCTATTTACTTGAAAACAAATTTAAATTAATTATTAATTTTTTAAAATAAAAATTGCTATTATTAAATTAATTATTAGTTTTTAAAAAGCAAAATTGCTATTTATTTAAAAAAAATTAAAATCAATGTGATAAAAATGTATCGGTAAAAGTTTCTTACTATTTTGTGAGGTAATAAAGATGGTCAAACTCTTTTGTTTTAGCATTAACTCTACCACATAAATATTCATTAGTTAAAATTCACTCTACTCCATAGCATCTTTAAATTTCCCATCTTGAATTCTTCACTTACAAGTTTCGGATAGGATACATTTGTTTTACAAATAAAATAAAAATAAATATTATAATTGAATCTTCATTTAAAATGGCACATATTTGTAGGAGAAACATTTTATCACCATCAAATTTATATATATATCAAATCTATATCATATATTTTTGGTGGTAAAATGTTTTTCATATATATATATTATTGTTTGGTGTTTGTGGTCGTGATCTTAAAAATTGATTATTATTATATTATTGAAATTGATTGATTAGAGATATTTTTGTAATTTGCATTTTGTTACTCAAAATTAAAGTTTAATAAGCATTTTAATCATTTTTAATAGAATAAAGATTTTAAATATATGCTTAGCTTGTGTAGAATTATTAATTAACCTAATTACCTTTACAACTTCTAAGAACATATGTGGATTTTAAGTGGTTGCAAATATGAAGATACATTAAACTTATTCTTTTCTTTTCATGAATATTTCCAAACATAGCCAAGAGTAAGGGCATTGTGATTAATGAGAAATTAGTGGACTCCAAACATATTTTTATTTTGAATTGGATGTAGATATTGTTTACTTTTTTAATTTTGAAATTTTGAATTGGATGTAGACATTGTTTTCTTTCTTTTTTATTTTATTTTTTGAATTGGATGTAGACATTATTTACTTTTTTGAATCTTAATGATTTAATTCATGCCTCATCTTCATTTCTTTGGAAGAGTGTCCAATTGCAAAAATCTACATGGAAGGAGAAGGTACTTGTTAGAATGTACTGAATGAAGATCAATGCGGAATACATTTGATTATTATGATGCACATGTAAATACATCTATATGACCTTTGTATTCATCTTCCAAGTGATCTCTGGACTCTCGATGACGGTTACTATTCACTTGAATTTTCACATTCCTTCTCAAGTGAAGAATACATAACCCTAAATGATTACGTTTCCAACATTCCCCCCCTTAATTCGAAGGGGTGTATGCGAGTCCAAGTGGAGAGATGAAATCTAGAAGTGGACAATTGCCAATGGTTGAATGTTTTCTTTGAATCTGGTGGTTTCAGGATGACCACAAACCAAAAGGTTAGAGGAAGTTGATGTCTTCTACTAAATGGTGGTGGTGGTTTAATGAAGACTACAAACCATTGTCTAGCAGAGGTTGATGTCTTCTATTAAATTGAGTTTAAGGCGACCACAAACTATTTTTTAGCAGAAGCTATAAGTCTTCTACTAAATGGAGGTTTAAGATGACCACAAACTGTCGTCTAGCAGAAGTTGTAAGTCTTCTACTAACACAAATTGTTGTCTAGCAGAAGCTTATGTCTTCTACTAGATGGAGGTTTAAGGAAAACCACAAACCAAATCATGTTGATGGTTCTGATGCTGGCTCGTTTGTTCTTGCTCAATTGATAAGACTTTGAAACTTGAAGCTTGACTATTAATCATTGATCGTATCCGTATCCCCCTGTCAGGTACAAAGTAAGAAGATATTTAAGATGTCGACTTTGATTGAAAATGCACCTATTTGCAATGTCATTCAACTTAATTTCAAAATAGTACAAGTAAACTTACAAAAAAAAACTATTTTCAAGTTACTTTGATTATGGAGTAGATGATTAAAAATTAGTTGTTGAGGTAACAATAATGCTTTGACTATTGATTTCCAGAAATCATTCTCTCGTAGCTCAGGCTAGTGCATTCTCTCGGTTGGATCCTTCAGCAACAAACAATTCACAAAGTCAAGAAAATATTTACTTGCATTACTTCGTAGTAGTGGTGTTGAATATGATATATTATTGATTTCAAAGGCCGAGTGAACTCATTAATAACAAATGATGGTCTTCCAGCATAACACTCATACGAGTGCCCAAAGATTCGATGCAAAATAACGCACAACCCCTTCTTGAAACAATTCAAGGGCCATGTAACAAGGTGTACCTCGTTTTTCTTGTGGCAACTGATAAACTAACCTTTTGAAATATCACTAAGTTGTCTTGCCAATCCAAAATCGCAAAGCTTAAGACGTTCATTTTCATTAATTAAAATATTGGAGGGATTCATACCACAGTGTATCACACCCCTTGAATACACAAAATGCAAAGCATGTTCTTGGTTACGTCGAAAGATGTATACTTATTGATAATGGGTACGGTTAATGATCTTTTAATCTAAAATTTTAATCTGATGGCTAACAATTGAAGATGATGGCATATTCTTAGTCGTCCTCCCAAATCAATGAATGTGATTTACTCTTCATAACTTCCTTGTATTTTTGAATGCATCTGTTAACTTATTTACTTTTTAACATTTACCTAATCATATTAAAAAATTACTGTAGCACCATATAATTGCCACATTTGGATTATTAACGGTTACTACTTCCTCTTCCCCTGTACGTATGTCTCACCTGTCCACACGTTTCATATTCGATGGATGACATGGAGCGTTTCATTTTCGAGCGTTTCGTTTCATGAGCATGAGTTGATACCTTTTGACGTTCTCAGCCACGAGTTAGCGGCTGTGCTAGTCATATGCAAAATCATGTATAGTCTCCTTTGGAAGTTGGCTATCTTGTTGAAACAATGTCAAAAGATCTCCCCTCACACCATACTCTATAATGAGCCATAAAAGAGCAAAAATATTATACCATGCATAAAACTTGTGGACATTTGGATGATCCAGACCCATTGGAGTAATCACTTATTCCCCGCGGAGGAGAACAAGGCTGAGGGCTTGCCTATGCTTAGCTGTATCGCTCAAGATACACAACTTGATTTACCAACTACAACACTATTGCTGATTTTTTTTTATATCACTGGCATGATAAGTAAATGCAATGGCCTCATATCCAAGGCATTTTGACTCCTACGACATTGAAAATGGATTGGTTGCATAGTTGGGTTGAATCACAACACATTGTGGCTCGTATTCAACCCATAGTTCAATTCCACCTTTTGCTTTACGTTGCCCACACTCTCTTATAATAAAATCGTTGTGTAAACATAATTCCCACAACCCAGTGTTCATTCGCTTGTTCGCTGGTATAAAGCGTGGGTTTGTGCATTGTGTGGATAAATAACCACAGTCAAATATGTTTTGAATGTTTTGTTTATACCCTATTTGAATTCCCCTCACAACATTACAAGGCATGGATTTATCCACCCATTCTTTGTTAACAAACGACAGGTGAGGAAATACACCAAGTGTTGTGGTCATGGGTTTGAGCATTGTGGGTGAATAAGTTAAAGTAGTTGGTGAGGAATGAGTCAAAGTTGAAGGGGTTTTAGACTGTCATAAATTGAGTGCGGATTCAAACCAAGGTCCATGAATTAGGATGCCCAAAAGATCAAAACAAAGTCGAGTCCCTTCCCATGACATGCAACCGAGTTGAATGAGAATGCAAATGGAGTCGAGGCACACAAACAACATTGATAGGGCATCAATTAGAAGCAGAATGTTGGCTACATGCCATGTACACAGAGAGGAAACCTAATACTTGCTAACAATAGAGGATGGAAAACTAACGTAGATGGGCACAAGGAATCAAGCAAAGATGACAGGCCTGCAGAGAGACATACAAAGAGACGTTTATGTGCGTGAAAGGGAATCACATGCCTATAATTAACCTATTATGGACAACTACCATAGTGTATTTAAGGCCCTAAGGAAAACCACAAACCAAATCATGCTGATGGTTTTATACCATTCTTAAAATGCATCAAAATGGAGATCAACGTGACATAATTAACTAAGGATGTAATTATCTCATTTTCCTTAACAATACAAACACATTTAAATGACATTCAGATCCGTTTTCCACGAGGTCTCTTGAACTCTCGATAATAGTTTCTATTCACTTGACTATTCATATTTTGTCTCAAGTGAATAATACAATAACCCTAATAAATTAGGTTTCCAACAAAACTAAAGCCATATCCACATCACTAATCTTAGAGAGAGTATGGCCACATCATTAATCTTAAAAGGAGGGTTGGGTGCTTGGGATAATGTTCTTGAGCTTGACCATTTTATGTTTGGGATAATGTTCTTGAGCTTGACCATTTTATGTTTTGATTTGATTTTACTTTTCAAAAGCTTTTTCAAAAGCTTTTTTCAATGATCACCAACCTCTAGACTAGTTGCTTTTAATATATATTATTTTTAACTTTCTTTTCATAAAAAAAAAAAAAAGGCTTCTATTAAGTTTTATTTTATCACAAAGTATGACCTAAGTACGTGTTTCACAAAATAAGCATCATATAACACTTTTTATACGCTACCTTGGTACGACTTAAAAAATTAAAACTAGTTGCTTTTAATATATATTATTTTTAACTTTCTTTTCATAAAAAAAAGGGCTTCTATTAAGTTTTATTTTATCACAAAGTATGACCTAAGTACGTGTTTCACAAAATAAGCATCATATAACACTTTTTATACGCTACCTTGGTGCGACTTAAAAAATTAAAATTACGCAAAAGGTTTTTAACATTTGCTTTTCCAAAATGTGCTTTGTCCGTGAATTATAAATGTGACGTTTCATTATATTTTCATGTTTACTACCGATGATAAAATCCATGACTCGTTATGTTAAAGCTATAATAATATAGAGTTTTCTTGGGAGGACGAGAATATTCTCTGAAAGACCGGAAGAGGTGGATCCGTTCTTTTTTAACTTATCCTGAGAGGATGGAACACTTGTTGGGAGTTTTGGGAGTTGATTGGGAAGTTGAGGACGCCCTATGGGCAAAAGAAGGTATTTTTATATTGGATGAGGAATATAAAAAGAGGTTCAAAAGTTCATGCGGGCCCTCATTGCTCTCATATATGGATCGGCTTATAGACAAGTTAGCTTTGTTGATATTATGGTAGCTGTAGGAGGTATTTACCTCCACGTGTAAACCTGACGGGGATAGAATACTCTGGGAAGCAAGAAGAAACCCTAATGAGTTGGCTAATAACCTTAGAAGACTTGTTGGCTCAAGAAGATAATTTATATTAGGTTATTAGCCTCCAAGAGAAGAAGTTGGCCAGAAATAATAATATATACTGAACAAACAAATACCCAGAATGAGAAGTCGGCCCAGGCAGTTAGCCAGAATTAGTATAAATACAGGAGGCCAGTTCTCATTCTGGCAGGCAATCTCAGAACTGCAAAGCAACAACTTGTGTGCACTGCAGTGCCCAGTTTTGTGCGCACGTTTGAGGAGAGCTGTCGGTGCAGCTGCTGCAGCTAGTAGTTACGTTTTGGCTTGGAATATCTCTTGGCTAGGGTTTGGACTATCTGATCATCTCTTGTTGGTGCGCTATCCTCGGGGAAAGGTGCACTACCCTTTGTTTGGCTATCTATCCTAGGGTTTGCCTTCAGAGTGATTCTCTGTCAAGGTTAAGGTGCTCAGAGAGTGGCTTCAGCCTATGGTTGGGTGACAATAGAGATACTGTCAATGGTAAAACGAGCACATCCATTATATTCTAACAGGTTATGGGCCCACACCTCCTTCATTCAGTCTAACTGCTAGAAGGAAACATAGCCAGAAGGATAATAAACTTGTTGAAGCACTGCCGCTAGGGTTACTAGCAGGTGCAGTTGCAGAAACCCTAATCCTCTCGTTGAGACACCTTAAGTGAAGAGATTGACCTAATCTCCGGACATATCGGTGCGCCCTAGCCTAACACATCTCTTGGTACTCTCAGCAAGCCAAGACGTCAAGTTTGAGTTTGTGGTCAAATCTAGGGTTTGACCAAGTCAAAGAAGCCATGACTTATTCTATGAAGTCAGAGAACAAGTTAGATGGAGCCTCTAACTTCAGAGCGTGGAAGACAAGGATTGACCTCATCCT
>SNQJ01S0023100.1:48532-70014 GCA_010110895.2 Picea sitchensis
CCTCCACGTGTAAACCTGACGAGGATAGAATACTCCGGGAAGCAAGAAGAAACCCTAATGAGTTGGCTAATAACCCTAGAAGACTTGTTGGCTCAAGAAGATAATTTATATTAGGTTATTAGCCTCCAAGAGAAGAAGTCGGCTAGAAATAATAATATATACTGAACAGATAGATACCTAGAATGAGAAGTCGACCCAAATAGTTAGCCAGAATTAGTATAAATACAGGAGGCCAGTTCTCATTCTGGTAGGCAGTCTCAGAATTGCAGAGCAACAACTTATGCACACTGCAGTGCCCAGTTTTGTGCGCAGGTTTGAGGAGAGCTGTCGGTGTAGCTGCTGCAGCTAGCAGTTAGGTTTTGGCTTGGAATATCTCTTGGCTAGGGTTTGGACTATCTGATCATCTCTTGTTGGTGTACTATCCTTGGGGAAAGGTGCACTACCCTTTGTTTGGATATCTAGCCTAGGGTTTGCTTCCAAAGTGATTCTCTGTCAAGGTTAAGGTGCTCGGAGGGTGGCTTTGGCCTATGGTTGGGTGACAATAGAGATATTGTCAATGGGAAAATGAGCACATCCATTATATTCTAACAACCTCCCCCCCGCACCCGACATAACAAAGGCTTCTTTGGAGGGAAGCACAGGTGGTGGGGTTGGTATTGACCTGTTTTCACCACAGAATCTTGTCGTGGCTCTCGAGGAAGACAAGAAAGGGGGAATAAAGAGCTCGAAGTTGTTCAAAGTTAACCATTCCTTTTTGAACCCCCGACAAGATCTGATTATAAATAATGCAGCGGAAAATCTCAAGAGAAAGAATAAAACCCTAAAGTCCTGTGAGGCCGGGCCTTCATATGTTCTTGGTAAATACGTAGCGATGAACAAGATGATGAGTCTAGCTACAAAATATTTAGTTGGCAAGTTATTCTATCTCAAAATGACTAAAGCCAAATTGATGAAATGGATTTCCTTCGAGTGGAAACCAGTGCTCGGGTACTGCCCCCAGTTTAGTTTACTCTCCAACCACTAGATTATTTTTCATTTCCTGTCAGAGGAGCATCTGGAAAAAAATTCAGAGAATACCTGGATTATAGATCGAGGAGTGCTTATGCTTAAAAATTGGAAACCAGGTTTCAAACCTCACTAAGAAGGCTTTAGCAAGCATTGTCTTTAGATGTTAATGCCTGATCTACCGTTGAATTTTGGGATATTGAAGTTCTGAGAGGTTTGGGGGACTCTGTTGGAAGATTTATATATTTTGATGAAAGAGATCTTCGGTGGAATAACAAAAGGATGGCTTGGGTCTTGGTAGAGTTTGAGTTGGAATTGGGGCTGCCGGAGGAGATTGAAATCATAACTGACAGGGGATCCATCCTCCAAACTCTAGAATTTTGGAGAGAACCCTTTCTCTGTCACTGGTGTAGGTGCACAGGCCATATCAAAGCAGACTGCCCCTTAATTGTTGGATATGCTTCGATTTTGTAGACTAGAAAAATTATAGATCCAGAGATGGGCTTTGAACAACCCCGGGGGCTTCTGTCTCCACCCTTTCAAGCTCATAATATAGACTCCTTCATTGGTAAGTTACATATTTTCTTCCCCTCATTTTTTAATTCTTTAAAAGATGAAGACGTTTCTTTGCTGAGGACAAACAAGGATTGACTGGTTGACATCTTGGAAGGTTTTTGGGACATCCTCCTGGAGAAGTTTAGAACTAAATCCCCCTATGCTCCCCCTAACCGGCCCTCTGAGACCTCCCCTTAATTGACAGATCCCCCGGTTCTCCCTCCTCAGCTGGCCCCCCTCCTAGAAGTGGTCGTGCCTCCTTAGACACTGGAGTTTCCCTCTCTACATACTAACCCCCTTTCAGTCTCAGAATAGGTCCTAGCCTCTCCCCCTCCTATGGAAAAAGGTGTCCACTCATGATGAACCCTCTTACAAGGAAGCTCTGACCAAGGTCCTCCTTCATATTTTCAATGCTTCCACTGGAAGCCCCAGTAAACCGGATAGATCCAATGTTACAATCTGAAAAAACCCGTAGAATAATAAAAAAAACACGGGGGCCATTGAAGGTGGTTTGTCTTTGGTACCTATTTTCTCTTCTCCACACGTTCCTTCACCTTCTGGGCATCTTAGAGCTATAATCCCTGCCAGGAAGGTGCCTTAATGATTATACTATCTCTTAACCTAAGGGGGGTTGGGAGTGCCTCCAAGATGCTAGCCCTCAAAGAGTTTTTGTTTTCAGTTAAACCAGATATTGTGTTCTTTCAAAAGACAATGGTTGACCACTTACGAGCCAAATAATTCTTTCTCAAAGCCTGCCCTTCGTGGAACTGTGCAACAGTGGACTCTTCAGGGTTGTTCGGGGGTTTATTATCGAGATGGAACCCTCGGGTGGGTTGTCTGGAAGCTTTTAAATCTGAGTTGGGGATTTTTTTGGAAGGTAGAGTTTCCAACATCCCTGGCCCAGTCAAGTTGTTGAATTGCTACGACCCTTACAAGGAAAGGGTTCCTTTCTGGCAACGAGCTAAAGATTCAGGCTGCCTAGATGATGATTCCCTCATTATAGGGGGGATCTAAATTTCACCCTTTCAGCTAGGGAAGTTTGGGGAGAAAGGGACAGACTCGACCCGTTAGCTGACTTCTTCTCTTTGTTATTTGCCTCTGCAGATTTAGTGGATATTCACTCCAGTCCATTGAGTCCCACTTGGAGGAATGGGAGGGATGCCCCTTTTGGAATATCTAAAAGACTGGACACATTCCTCTGCAATAGTAATTTTATGGGGGAGGAATCTAGGAGTAGCTCCTGGACTATCAATTCCCTTATCTCGGACCACAATCCAACTTGTTTTCAGCTTGAAGCCTCCGGTGAAGGCTCTCATTTTCCCTTTAAGTTCAACCACGCCTGGTTAAAGGAGGCATATTTCATTAGTTTGGTAAGATGCACATGGTCAAGCTTCTGAGGATGGAATGAGACCTCGACAACCAAGTACTTAGTGTCCAAACTCAAGTTCTTGAAGAAGGCAGTTGGAGAAAAGAGAAAGCTTCAAACTTAAGAACTGAATTAGACTCAATTGAAGCTAAGATACATATTATCTTCACCTCTTTCCCTTCTCAAATTTTTCCAAAAGATATCAAGAACCTCTTGTTCACATTGGAGAAAAGAAAAGAAAAACTCTTGCTAATAGATGAGCAGACTTGGTGCTTAAAGAGCAGAGATATATGGATCATAGAAGGGGATACGAATACAAGCTTCTTTCATAAATATGCAACAAATAGAAAGCACATAAACACGGTCTGGGAGATCAAAGATGACTCAGGGATTTTTTAGAGATCACAAAATGATCTGAAATTTGCAGCCATTAGTTTCTTCAAATCCCTATATCAAGCCCCCCTAGAAGAAGATATCCTCAATCAATTTCAAGTTATTAAAGAACTTCCCCACTTCTATTCAGATTTGGAAAGTGATGAGATTTGGAAAGAAGTTACAATTGAGGAGTTAAAAGAAGTGGTGATGAAGATGCCCCAGGACAAAAGTCCAGCGTCGAATGGATGGCCCCAGGAGCTCTTTGCATTCTCTTTTGATATAATGGGACTAGACTTACTCAAAGTTGTTGAAGAAGCTAGACTGACAAGCAGGGTATATGGAGCCATCAATTCTACTTTTATTACCTTAATCCCTAAAGAGTCCAATCCCTCCTCTTTTTTCAGATTTTAGGCCAATATCACTATGTAATTTCATACACAAAGTATCCTCCAAAGTAATCGCAGGCAAATTAAAATCCAAACTCTTAGAGTGAATCTCCTCAGAACAGTTCGGTTTCTTACAAGATAGATTGATCTTAGATGCCATAGGGTTGGTTCAATAATGCATGCACTTAGCTAAGATTAAAAATAAGGCTGGATTGTTTCTTAAATTAGATTTGAAAAAGGCCTTCGATAGAGTAAGATGGAGTTTTTTAAGATTAGTATTGATTCATATTGGTTTGAAGTGGGATGCAGTCCAATGGATTCTTGGATGTGCGTGCAACACCAATTTCGCAGTACTCATTAATGGATCCCCATCCGATTTTTTCAAAAGTGGGAGAGGATTAAGAGAGGGATGTCCCCTCTCCACCTTATTATTACTTCTAGTCGTGGAGTGTCTAAGAAAAATGATTTTGAAGGCCATAGAAGATGGATCCTTCACAGGATTTAAGATCACATCTTGTCAAGTGATTAGTCACCTCTTGTTTGTAGACGATGTCCTTATTCTTGGATCAAACTATTTAGGTGACTGGACCTCGCTCAAGAATATCCTTGACTCTTTTTGCAGAGCCTCATGACTGGAAATAAACTTTCAGAAATCTGTCTTCTTACCCACTAACATGGAGGACTCATCCTTTCTACAAATTCAAAACCTGTTCGGTATATCCTCCTCTTCATTGGACGAAGGTTTCAAATACCTGGTATTTTTTCTAAAAGCCAACAACTATAGAAATGTGGATTGGCTCTGGTTAGTACAGAAAGTTGAGAAAATAATTTCACATTGGGCTTACCGATGGTTATCACTAGGTGGGAGACTAGTACTTGTAAAATAAGTCCTACAAAACATCCCGGTTTTCTGGAGCACTCTGGCAAATATACTTGCTTTTATAAAGAATAGGATCAAACAACTCTTCACCAATTTTTTGTGGAAAGGGGCAAAAAATCCCTCGGGCTACACTTTGGCCAGTTGGAGTTCGATTTCTAAACCTATGAGTCAAGGTGGCTGGGGCTTGAGGGACTTAGATCTTTTCAATCAAGCTCTAGCATCCAAGTCCTTGTGGAGGGATTTGTTTCATAAAAGTTTGTGGGCTGAGGTGATTAGAAATAAATACCTCAAAGGAGTGGAGGTGGTCCTCTGGCTACGAAAAATAACACCTCTCCTTCCCCTCTTCCTCCATCGTCTGGAGAAACTTATTGTCTGCTCTTCCAGTGATAAAAAAATGGATCACTTGGAAGGTAGGTTCAGGGGTGAGGGTTATAGTGGGAATGGACCCTCTCATTGGGGGAGGACTCGATTACATTTTGTCTGCAGAACTCCTCTCTTAGCTCTATTGTCAGGGTTTTTTTACACTCCCACAAATACACAACACTGGCGCTATGCATAGAACATATAATAGGTTTTGGCCCTCTACTCTGGATTTAAATCTCCCTGGCTTACTTGCCGACGAGTGGAATGCTTATACACATAACTTATATCAGAGCGACATCACCCTATCAACAAAACCCAACTCCATGGTCCGGACTTGGAATAAGGTGGACGGATCTGTCATTGTTCATGAATCTTATAAAGCCTTAGAATCCCTGACTTCTGATGATGACTGTAGATGGTGGCACTCGGTGATATGGAAATACAATATTCTGCTAAAAATAACTCTGTTCATGTGGCTCTGCCTTTATAACAAAGTCCTTACAGGTGAAGAATATCGTAAAAGAGGGGGCATCGGACCGTCGATGTGCCTACTATGATTGAATAGTGAGGGAACAATTAAACATCTCTTCGTTGAGTGCCCCATTGCTCAGGAGTTGTGGTTTTCAATTTGCAGGTCCTTGAAAATCAATATGAATTGGCAGCTTCACTCTCTGGAAGACAATTTGAAGCGGTGGCTCCTAGGCAACCCCAAATCTGCTTCAGTTCCTTGCTTCGTGACATGGGGTATATGGTTATTCTGGAACTAGATCTTGTTCGAAGGAAATAGACAATCTCTGGTGGAGGTGGGAAAGAAGGTCCTATGAACAATTGCTGAATACACCTCCATCTCTGGTAAAAACAAAGTCAAAATTTTAATAAACCCATTTTTTTTTGGGAATTCCCCTGTCGGATTTTTTGACAAGGCAACCAATGATGGACAATGTGGGGTTGGAGTAGTATTAAAAAAAACATCTTCACACTGCTATAAAGGGAATCTTAAGGTCGATTTAGGCTCGAATATTAAAGCTGAACTGTTGGCTCTATTGAGACTTCTTATCATAAGCCTGCTTTTCGGGATTATCTCTCTGTTCATCTTCAGAGACTCAAAAGTAATTGTGGATTGGTTCAATGGAGAGGCAAACCTGAATGTTTTGATTCTCCAAGACTAGAAGAATATGATACTGTCACTTTGACCCAATTTCTCCTTTGTCAAATCTTTTCATATCCATCAAGAATACAACTCACAAGCCGATTATTTGTCCAAGCATGGTCTCTCTGGCCAGTTGGGTCTCTTGCAGGTTGAAGAATTTGATGAAGACTCTTTGATTTCTGCTTTTTCCATTTCACTTTTATGAAAAATCACAGCTCTGTGACCACACAGTGAGAATACTGTCATAATATTGTGATCTCTGTTTTACTACACTTGTTGCTTTGGTCAACTAGTAAGGATTTTCTATCTTCAGATTTTTAGTATGTAATAGGCGATTCGTGTTAGTTCTGCAATTAGAAGAATGAGAGAAGCACATAGAAAATGTGCTCTAAATACTATGTGGAATGTAGCAGTCTAGCCTATAGACTTAGCTATATATTGTAACCGGAAAGATCTATTGATTCAATATGAATAACATAGACTTGGTTTTTTTTTTTGTGGAAAAAAAAGCTATAATAATATAATATGTTGGTTGTTCATACATATTATTATTTTTGTAATTGATATTTTCTTTGGATTTTAGCAGTGAAAATATGATTGACTTTGGATTGTGATTGAAGTTTGTGAAGATATTTTGTCTAAGTTGTTTATTGCTCATATTTGGGGTTTTAATGTCATTGTTTTGGAGAACTTTGTTTAGTTTTGATATTTTTCATCATTGTTTTTTGTTTTTGTTTTTTCAAAGAGATGTAGTAGTTTTGTATTTTTGTTATAAACATTTATTGTTTTCTTTATTTTTAAGTTTTTTTTAATATATTGTGGGGTTTATCAAAGTTTGATGTTGAACCTTCACAGTTTTTGTTTTAGAAATGCTTGTTACTTGCAGGGTCATTATTTCAATCGTTCGCTAAGAAACCACAAACCAAGGGAAACTAAGCCGTCAAAATCACTCGGGGATTTCACCTGGTCTGGGACACACAAATCCTTAACATGGATAGATTTTTTGGGTGTCTCCTCTCAACTAAACACACTGTAAGAGTATTGAACTCGGGTCACCTAGTAAACGGAACCCACACCTTAATCGGTTGAGCTAGCGGGAATTGACCCTTCGCGGATTATTATTCAATATTTGTTGATTTTTTTTAAGTTAAAAATCCATCTAAGTATTTATTTTTATATACAGAACAAAAATATATACATCTTGAGGGGGTTGGGTTGCTAAAATGGAAACTAGTGCCCAAACCCGACAACAATTATTCAAGATTATTCATCACATAATTAAGTTTGGTCTTCAAAAATGAAATCAAAGAATCTAGATGTAAAATCCAAGAGTATATCTTCTGAATATTTTTTTAACTTATATATACCCTAAGCATACTAACAAGTATGAAATAATCTACTGAATTTAAAACATGTGGTGTTTCAAACACGAATTCCCTTAGCTTCCTCTTGGGATGGGTCCAACTTGGCTTCTGCTCTAGCGACCCAAACTTCTTTGTCATCTGCAATTGAGATAGGTTGATCCTTCGTACTAGGGGATTTTGGGTTCATTGGTGCACTCTGAGGTTTCTCCTGGTTTTTCCCTTCTGGAGTAACCTTGGATTTGATGCCAAACTAGGACTTGTAGAAAAGTTCAAACTTCCCTTCTAATATTTTAACAGTGTGCAAGGTATCCTCATTTTCTTTCCTAGTTTTTTCTATTGCTTAAGCCACCATTGCCTTGACAATCCAGTATGTCTCAGCCAATTTGAAATATTTTGTCTCACGAGTCTTAGAGTAAAATGGGTCATCTACCCGCCTTTACTTCTTCCACGATCGCTTCCTCTATGGTATTGTGTCTCTAGATTCTCAGAGCCTCCTCAATTTCCACTGCTACCTTATTCTTTGTATATGTGTAGAGGTACTTAAACCTAGAGCCTTCCATCCATGTCTCTCTAGATGCTCTAGTTTTCTTCATGGGACCTTGGGATGAGGAAGCCTTGACTTTATTTCCCCATTGGGTATCGGTTCTCATTCCTCGCCTAGCCATCCTGCAACTATCGACTAGCTTATCTCTTCCTGACGGTCTTCCTTCGTCCTTTGTGCACCCCTTCTGTCTGAGCCCAGTTGCTCGACCTCTCCACAATATCGTTCTTACCCACACTCTCAAGACACTCTTTGCCGCCCTCACCAATTTCAATCTACTCTGGGTCTTAGGCTCTCCCTAAGGTTCAAACCCTTGGGCTAAGAACAACCACACCCTCCTCTGAAATTCCTTCTCCCTATCATTGCAAAGCTTCTCGTGAATTTATGTGATGAGCCTTCGAATGAGATATTCCACTTATGTTATCTTAAGCAACGTTAACCCATTCCACCACATCCTCTCATAGGTAATTCCTTTCACATCATCATCATCACCCAATGTCCTTTCCATAGCAGCTTCTAGAGAGTTCTCTCCTTCTTTCAAATTCCATGTATTCTCGTGATCTCGCACATACTTGAGATTCATGGCCTTTGGTTCCCACAGGGGTTGTATTGTACGAGCCACCTCTCCCATTGATGACCACCTTCTTTAGATTCCTGACATACTTCTCCCTTAACAAACTCACTGACCATTTGTCTGTGCTGAGTATCCATCTATCCTTGTTGTCGCATCATGTTTCTAAGTTGGTGTTATCTGCTCGGGCCCCATCATCACCACGTTCAACTTTCCGACTAGTCGACGCTTGCTTCTAATGACCTCTCGGAGAACCACTTGTCTGAGATGTTATGCCATCTATCTACCATGTCTTTTTGATCCTCCAGGTTTTCGTCACCTTCTCGGTCTTGGTCTCGATGCTTGTCATCCCATTCGGGGGAATATTTGTTGTTTTTACTAAGATTCAATAAGCTTATTTTCTTTAAAGATTGATTGCTTTCTCCATTATGGATATCTATAGCTCAAATATAGTTCTACATTGAAAAATCTCAATTTTATTTAGGTCAACATGATAATTACAATTGTAGCCTTAATGTTAAGAATTAGAGAACAATCAAGATAAGACAAGAATTGGCGGAAACAAGATTTATGCCATTTGTTGCACATTGAATTGATTTCATGATTTATAGTGCATGGATTGGACCACTTCTAGATCTAGATCTTATTGAAAACTCATTAATGGATCAYGACAATGCCTCATCAATAAATAAGGATTACAACTCATAAGTAGGCAGTCTTGGACTTTGTGATTGTCTAGGGACTCATAGTCTGATATTCCCCCCCTCAATCACAAGTTTGAATAATTGTACCAATASGGAAACAACAACTGGTATCATTTTTAGTCTTCAATATGAAATTGTTGAACTGAGCTTCAATGAAGATATGCCTGAAAAACTGCCAATATCTGGATGTTGAATAGTTCATCTGGAAGTGAACAATTKCCATGTGTGAACATTCCCATTATGTTKATTAGCATCYCAATAGTTGATTTGGTTGATTTGAGGAGACCGGTTGCTATGTTGGAATTATCAAATGTTGATTGATTTTTATGACTGGTAGGACTTTGAATCTTGAAGCTTGAATATCATCATTAATATCTGATATTCCCCTTTGTCAGGTGCAATGAAAGAAGTTTGTTGAAGTTGGTTAAAGGGATCCAAGCTTGAGCTTTGGATTCTTCTGTTCTTCAATGATTCATGGTTGAAGGGATCCAAGCTTGAGCTTTGGATTCTTTATGTGGTGGTTTTGTTGGTTGACCACTCACCATATTCCATTGAGACTTGAAAAATGTGGTAGTTTTGGATGACCTCTAACCAATTTTATTTGAATAATGTGGTGGTTTTGGTTTACCACTAACCATCTTCACTCCCCCCTGAAGGTGTAAGAGAGTGTTATTTTCATCAATGTGCTCCCCCTCTTTAGGTGTGGAGAATACCATATTTGATTCACGTTTTAATTTCAGAGAACATATAGAATTGGACTTGGATCATGCCCAAAATCATCTAGAATAGTTGTTTCTCCATGCAACTATGGATTTACCTTTTTCTTGACTAGGCAGTAAGACTTATGCAACTTCTTTACTTGTTGATTCCATATCCATGAATTTATCCATCCATAATGAGTTTTTTTATTTACCTTCTTCTTCTTTCAACCCGTTTTAGAGAGGTGTTTTGTCTTCCCACAATGAAGACAAGGATGGAGATCAAAACATTATGTCTCCAAGTGACCAACTCTATGACAATGTTGGCACTTATTACCAAGATTCTTCACTTCTTTGAGAAATACCACAGTCACAAACTGAACTGGTTTGGAGTAATTTGGGATAGGAAAGTTGTTTCTTTTGTCATATCCTAAGACATGTCGATCTTTGTTGAATATTGATTCTTCCCAAGGTCTAACAACCATCTTGGAAATATCATTTTGTGAATCTTGACTTTGTTCTTTTGTATCTTGGAATTTACTTTTGTTATTGCTGCTATTGTCATTCTGTTGGAATATACAATGATGAATAGTGTGGTATTGTTGGAATGTATTAATTTGGAAGGTAATAATGTATACTCTTATGTAAAATATTTATCCCACATGCATCATGATGTAATATACTCTTGTTACCATTCATTATATAAAGATGTGAAATTACATTTATCCCACATGTATTTTGGGATGTAATTCCTCCATACCTCTTGGTATATAATAGAGGTAAGAGAGACCCATGAGGTACATTGAAATTAAGGGTCACATTGATCCAGATGGATATCGGTGGCCACCCACCTATTCCACTGGCTCAGAACAAAGTTTTCCACCTTGATAGTTTTTCGGATCCCAAACTTCTTGTGCCCTTTTGAGGCCCTAAACGATGTTTTTKGGGGATTTGTGGCCTAGACGATTTTCAAAGGTATTGGATTGGGYCAATTGAAAATTGTTCTTCTCAATTATACCTTTCCAATGGTGTATTGAACACCCCAAACAGAGATCGTATGCTAAATTTACACCCTCGGGAAGTTGAAGTATCAACTACCCCCATTGGGGCCCGCAAACCTTTTGGCTTTTCATYTTCCAGGGTTATGGTTTTGGATTTTTCTTATGTMAAAAAGGCCTTTGGAGCCTCATTGTAACAATCGTCTTCTTGCGAATGAGTGTATCAATCACATCTATTCTTAGAKATAAGCTGCCACCATTCTAGTGAGTTTTTCACTCTGTATCTTTACAGTTTTTGTACATTTATTTCATTAATAGAATTAATGTATTACTATATTTCTTTGTTTCTCAAAATATTTATGTGTATTTCATTGTAATATCTCTTCTTTCATTTCGTTCTAAAAAATAATCCGGATCAGTGGTATTAGAGAAGACAAATCTTGATCTTTTTTTAGTGCATGTCCCCGACGAGGTCCGATTATAGCAAGTTGGGTTTCAAGCTTGTCTCTCTTGAGGACAATCGTTCTCACACACCCAAGAAACCCTCCATGGAGGAAGAAAAGAAAAACGATGGAGTATAAGATTCTATCAATACGTTGATTGAGAAATCTCTCACGCAATAGAGGGAAAAAATGATGGAGAATTTTTCCCACATCCTTCAACGCCTGTCGATAACAACATGCACGTCTTCATCAAATGACCACTTTGGAAGAACCTATCCTTTCAAAGTACAAGTCAATTTTGATATTCTCGTATTTGAAGGTCAGATAGATGCAGATGCCCTAGAAAAATGGTTAAATATGTTAGAAGGTTATTTCTCTGTTCACAATTTTTCTGAAAGGGAAAAGATCACCTTCACACTCCTTAAGGCTCTCCCCCATGTCAAACATTGGTGGGAAACTTATTGGGAGCAAATCTCCATAGAGGAGTCTGGAATATATGGGGCCGACCCCACTTGGGATTTTTTTGTGGATGTGATCAAGGAACAATATTACCTTTTTGGTAACTATGACGACCAGTACATGAGATGGACCACACTGCGGCAAGAGAGGAGCCAAACAGTGTCAGAGTTCACAAATACTTTCCATACCTTGCGCACCAAGATGGGTATCAAAGACTCTGAGCGACATCTGGTTCTAAAATACCACGGGGCTTTGCATAGGTACATCCAAACCAAAATGAATTTTCTGGACATATCATCACTAGGTGATGACTATCGATATGTTGTTAAAATCGAGCATAAATTTAGGCACCGAAACAAACGAGAGTTAGGGTCTGCAAATCCGCAAGAACCAAAGTATGATAAAGACGACCCCAACAAACAATCTCTCGAAAACTAGTCCAAACCATAGGAAAAGAAGGGTCATGGGAAGACGAAGAAGGACACTAGAAAGTCGTGTGATTTCCACAAAATCCCATGGCACAACACTGATTAATGTCGCTCAAAACAATCATTGGTGGTCAACATCAAAGAAAAAGAGTCGAACCCAGATTAAGAATATGATTAAGAAAATATTGGCAAAAGACAGATCATCAACACAAACCCCACTGCAACTGTCGCGACCTCAACAATTCAACTAGAAGAACCAACATATCTTGAAGAGGGGGAACACCTCTTCCATTCATAGATGTGGGTGAAGAGGACTCCGTTGCATTTCATTGTTGATAGAGGAAGCCAGAAGAACCTCATCTCAATAGAGGTCCTCAAACAATTGTGATTGTAGACAACACCACACTCGCAACCATACAATATCGGGTGGCTTCGCCAGGGACTAGATCTTCGTGTTAGCCAGTGATCCAGGGGATCAAATTGTGCTAAAAAATAAAATTTCTCGGAATTGCTTCAAAACATATTTGTGCATAGGTCTCATTGTTACGAACCCAACACAACTTGAACGGGCTCAAATAGATGTCGTATGAGCAAGATATCGCGTTCTGTTCGTTTTTCCAAACATGCAAAATAATTGCTCACTGTACAGTCTGTACAGTGTTGACGTGGAAGTTGATCGTACAGGCCATACAGTGACGTGGTAGAGGAGTGGCATGTTGAATGGGTAGGTGTGACAGAAGTGGAAGAATCATATTTTGACACATGGCATATTATTGGGTGAATGTAATGGTGCCACATGGCCCAGTCGTGGGTTTCCACATGGCACCCCTCCGTTTGGTTTGTTGTGGAAAAACTGTATTTGACTCCACAGGAGTCAAACCCGCGACCTCTGGGTATGGGGGAGAGTTTTGGCAGGGTTGAGATACTAGCCCGCCCATGGTGGAGCTTCTTTCATAAGGGATAAATATTATATTTGAATTTCGTTTAAAGTTTGGTTCGCGGGTAAAGGGTTGGGGCTTAGCCCTAGCCCCCGACGCTTTCCATATGACGTTACCATATAAACCCACTCCTATACATTTTGGCACAGATTTTATTTGTGGATTTAAGCCTCGGTCCTTTGCAATAGTCTTGGCGCTTACACATGGAACCACTCCACTGAACCATATCCTTAACACTTGGTGCGTGTGAAGACTCCAACACATAGCCCTATTTTGGGTGTAGCCCTTGGTTTGTTGAAAACCTCCACCACATGTGACCAAAAGTTGGCGTAAATTTGGGGCATGGTTAGCCACGAAGCCCGTTTTAGGCACTGGAACGTGGCCACATGCCCCCCATGCGACAAGCACCTTCGCCCAAAGGGGCACTAAACTTGCTAACTGTTCGACAGTTTGCCCCGTTTTGCGGGATGTGTGTGTGTGCGATGGGTTTTAGGCCCAGTAACGTTGTGGGAGCTAGGTTAGTCATTCACATGTGCGTTTTGGCGAGCAGGTACAACAAGCTTGAAGGGGAAAACTTCCAGGAGGTGTAACTTCTTCATTTTTTGGCCAAACCAGGTGTCGAAAAAGCCCAGCTAGGGGGTTTTTGGACGTTCTGAAGCCATTAAAGCCATCCATTTTGTATTTTGAGCACTATAAGAGAAATTTTTAAGCATAATAAAAATGATCCAAGGGAAGCTGGACCAGGAGATGTATCCCAAGAGATGGGTGAACTCCTTTATCATTTGTTGTGTTATGTGTTCATTGTTGATGGTTTTTATCAGTCTAATATGTTGCTCATGTTTAAGTAAAACTCACTAAATTTATGTATTACTAACTTGATCCAATTAGCCAAACACATGCCATTTACACTTTCAATTTAAAGAGATAAGTCTTCTTCATTTTTAATATCTATTGGAAACATATTCAGATCAATTGGTATCAAAGCTTTGGTTTTTGAAGACTTGATTGTTTGCAAGTGTTGTTTTCTAATGCTTACAAGGTTGAAGCTCATAAGAGGAGAAGGACAACTTGTGGAGCCAAGTTCTCAACTCTCAAGAAGGAGAGTTGCACATTCACCTCAGGGTTCAAGGAGACATTCACTGAGCATGGCTCATATGGGAAGTCAAGAGCACCTTTCTTCAGAAGAGGAAACTTTCAGGAAAGCGTTATTTGATATGGCTGAAATGGTGAAAGTGTTATTTGATGAAAGGAATGAAAAATTGCAGGGTGAAAGTTCTAATCCTCCAAAAGATGATGGAGACCATGAGTAAAACACTCCAAAAGGAAATGGAGGGAATGGTGGCACTCCACATCCTTCACCTCCATCTTCTTCTTCCTCTACTATTTCATAACCAACTCCTATTCCTCCAAAGGATAATGGTAAAACTATAGCACATACTCCTTTACTTAAGCTTGATATTAAATTTGAATTGCCTATGTATAATGGAGAGGTGAATGCAGAAAGGTTGGACAATTGGGTTCGTCAAATAGAGGTGTATTGTAGGATACAAAAGATCCAAGATGATGAAACCAAAGTTCAACTTGCCTCTCTTAGATTGGAAGGTTCAACACTAATTTGGTGGGAAGCCAAAACTCAAGAGGACATTAAGAAACATGGTAAATTTTTATCCTCTTGGAATGATTTTATTGTTGCAATTAAAAGGCAATTTTATCCATTAGCATACATGCATAAAGCTATTATGGATTGGAAAAACTTTAGGCAAGCCAAAGGGCAAGATGTGCAAAGTTTCACTCAAGAATTTAGGAGAAGAGATTTGGTTTTGGGTGTAGATTTGTCTTCACCAGAGACTTTGCTCAAATACATTGGAGCATTGCATAGTTATTTGAGGCATATGATACTAATGTTTAACCCTACAAATCTAGATGAAGTATGTGTGCAGGTTACTCATTTAGAGGCAAGAGGAAGGAATGAACCTCAATAGGGAAGCAAGAAGTTTTTTAATGGAGATAAAGGGAAGGGAAAGTTCAAGGGAAAAGGAAAGAAGAATGCTTCAGTGAGGAGAGATGGGGAAAAACTAACATGCAAGCATTGTTCTAAGGATGGCCATGATGAAGACCATTGTTGGAAACTTCATCCTGAGAAGAGACCCAAAAGGTTCAACAACAAAGGGAAGCCAAAGACTGCTGCAACTACCCAACATGATTTGGGTTCAGATTCCGGTGATGAGACAAAGATTAAAGCCATGGGATATAAAGGTAAGGAATCCATTGCTAGCACTAGTTCTTCAAATTCTTCCATCAATGAAACTCAACATGAAAAATAAAGAATAGAGATTTTCCACATAAGGGTGATTTCAAAACATACCAAAATAGACACACTTTTTGATAGTGGTTCACAAGCAAACCTCATATCTGAAAATACAATAAAGAAATTAAACTTGGAGACAACACCTCATCCAAAACCATACCCTTTAGGATGGATTGTGACAATGCAAAGTTGCATGTAACAAGAAGGTGTAAATTCAGATTTGCCATTACTGCAAACTTTATAGATGAAGTAGATCATGATGTCATTCCATTGGATATATGTGGTATTGTTTTGGGAAGTCCATATTTGTATGATAGGAGAGTGATCTTTCAAAGACATGAGAACATATATCATTTGTTTAAAAATGGAATTGAGTACATTGTTAGAGCACATAAAAAGAAGATGAACATGTCACTTGTAAATTTTGGACAAATGAAGAGATTAGTGAATACTAATAAAATTTATGTTCTCTTGATGATAAAACCAAAAGAGAATGTTGAAAAGGAATCCTTCCAAGGATGTGACTCAAAACCGAAATCTGATTTATACGAGGTTTTTAATGCTCATGGTGAGCTGTTTTAGGAACCAAAAGGATTGCCTCCAAAAAGAGAAGTCCAACATGAGATTTTTTTGTAGCAGGATTGTCCTCTTCCAAACATCGGTATGTACAGGATGTCAGTGATGGAAAATGCAAAATTTTAAAAAATAATCCAAGAGTTGCTTAACAAAGGGATTATTCGGCCAAGCACTTCGCCATGCAGGTCATCAATTGGTTTGGTACCAAACAAATATTGTGTGTGGCGAATGTGGGTAGATTTCAGAGACTTGAACAAGACTACAAATATGATTGTTGAAGGAGACACATGGAAGAAAGATTTGAAAGAAAAGAAAGCTCCATTGCATGCCTTGACAAGCTATGTTTTCCACTTGGTGATAAGGTATAAAAAAGACTTTTATGATAAAGTTGTTGAGATGCTTACTAGGCCTATTGTTAGTTCTTTAGTTATTTACAAGCATAATCTTATCACGCATGAGAGCTATTTATAACAGTATGCTATAGATGCTAATTTCAAATATTATTATTCAACTTTATGTCATTCTAACCAAGTTGAGGGATTGGATTCCTATGTGCATGGTAAAATTTTGTATCTTGGAAAGCTATGTTTTTCACAGGGTCAAAGAGTCAACAAGATAAGGGAAGTACATTCTTCTCTTGTTGCTGGCCATTTTGGTATGGGAAAGACGATGGCTAGATTGAAAATCAAGCATCCTAAGTTTTGGGATGAGCATCTACATTACTTTCATCATGCTTATAACCATGCCAAGAAGTTCATTGAATTGATTCATTTTGTGCAGCAAAACGTTCAAGAACAGTTGAGAAAGAGCCAAGCCAAGTACACAGCGAGGCATGACAAGTTTCGTATTGGTCTCAAAGGCATCAATCTAAGCAAGGTTGTATGGATTGAGATTCTAAGGGTGAGGGAACTATACCCTCATCTACAAATTGATTAAAAGTAGTCTTTTGGAGGTCCAAAAGCTTCCTAATGGAGAGGTGTGATCTAGGGGATCAAATTGTGCTAAAAAATAAAAGTGCTCAGAATCACTTCAAAACATACATGTGCATAGGCCTTGTCATTATGAACCCAATGCAACTTGAACATGCTCAAACGGATGTTGTATGAGAAATATATCATGTTCTGTTCATTTTGCCAAACATGCAAAATTTTTGCTGACTGTACAGTCCGTACAGTGCTGACGTGGAAGATGACCGTACATGTCATATAGTGATGTGGCAGGGGAGTGGCATGCTGAATGGGAAGGTGTGACAAACATGGACAAATCATATTTTGACACGTGGCATATTATTGAGCGAATGTAATGGTGCCACATGGCCCAGTCGTGGGTTGCCACGTGGCACCCCTCCGTTGGTTTGTTGTGGAAAAATTGTGTGTGACTCCACATGAGTTGAACCTACGACCTCCGGGTGTGGGGGAGAGTTTTGGAAGGGCCAGGATACCAACCCACCCATGGTGGAGCTTATTTCATAAGGGCTAAATATTATATTTGAATTTCGTTTAAAGTTTGGTTTGTGGGGTAAAGGGTTGGGGCTTAGCCCCAACCCCCGACGTTTTACATATGTCGTTACCATATAAACCTACTCCTATACCTTTTGGAGCAGATTTCATTTGTGGAGTTAAGCCTCGGTCCTTTGCAATAGCCACGATGCTTACACATGGAACCACTCCACTGAATCGGATCCTTAACACTTGGCGCGCGCAGAGACTCCAACACATAGCCTTGTTTTGGGTGTAGCCCCCAGTTTGTTGAACACCTCCATCACATGCGACCGACAATTGGTGTAAATTTGGGGCACGGTTAGCCACGAAGACTATTTTAGGTGCTGGGACGTGGCCACATGCCCCCCATGCGGCCAACACCTCCGCCCAAAGGGGTATTAAACTCGCTAATTGTTCGACAGTTTGCCCTGTTTTGCGGGATGCACGTGTGTGCTGGGTTTTAGGCCCAGTAACGCTTCGAGAGATAGGTTAGTCATTCACAGGTGTGTTTTGGCGAGCAGGTACAACAAGCTTGAAGGGGAAAACTTCTAGGAGGTGTAACTTCTTCATTTTTTGGCCAAACCAGGTGCCGAAAAAGCCCAACTAGGGGTTTTTGAACGTTCTGAATCCATTGAAGCCATCCATTTTGTATTCTGAGCACTTTAAGATCACTTTTTAAGTAGAATGAAAATGATCCAATGGAAGTTGGACCAGAAGATGTAGTCAAAGAGAGGGGTGAACTCGTTTATCATTTGTTGTGTTATGTGTTCATTGTTGATGGTTTTTATCAGTCTAATATGCTACTCATGTTTAAGAAAAACTAACTAAATTTATGTGTTAGTAACTTGATCCAATTACCCAAACACATGCCATTTTACACTGGCAATTTAAAGAGATAAGTCTTCTTCATTTTTAAGATTTATTGGAAACATATTCATTCCATTTTTAGATCAGCCAACAATGTCGATTGTCATATGACATCCAGCCCTTCAAGGATGAGGCATTATGTGATGTTTCCCCGCTGGACGTCTATGATGTTATTTTGGGCCAACCATATATGTGGAAGCGCCATGTTGTTTATGAGTCTCAACCCCGTAGTGTCATTGTTACTATGGGGGGTCATCTCTACAAAATACCAGAGGTAGTTCCAACTACTGTCCCACCTAAACAATGTCTCAATGTAGTATCTCATACTACAAAATTAAGCTTCTTCATAATCTGTTCAAAAGGTACATAGAAGGACACTGCAACCATTGCAGCCTCGGTACATGCACCTTCTATCCAATGGAATCAGATCGACAAGATTGAAGAAAAGCGCAATGATTCTTACTTCACACAGTCATATCATGTATCCAGATTGGTTAAAAAGGTCCAACCCTTCAAACATCAGGTTCTCGAAAACCTTCCACAAGCCAAGCATCACAACTTCTCTAGTAAGGAAAGCAACTCACCAAGGTTCAAGTTCAGCAAGTGCTTCCCCCTCTCCCCCGGAAATTCAATGCAACGGATACCATTGCTTCCTGAGGGAGGATTGATCCAGATGGATATTGGTGGCCACCCACCTATTCCACTGGCTCAGAACAAAGTTTTCCACCTTGGCAGTTTTTCGGCTGTTTTTCGGGTCCTAAACTTTTGGGACCGTTTTGAGGCCCTAAATGACGTTTATTGGGGATTTGGGGCCCAGACGACTGCTTAAGGAACTTGCTCGCGCCAGTAAAAAATCGTTCTTCTCGGTTAGACCTTTCCAACAATGTATCGAGCACCTAAAACAAAGATCTTATGAAAAATTTACTCCCTCGGGAAGTTGACGTATCAACTACCCCCATCGGGGCCCACAAACCTTTTGGTTTTTCATCTTCCACGGTTAGGGTTTTGGATTTTCCTTATGTTAAAAAATCCTTTGGAGCTTCATTGTAACAATCATCTTCTTGTGAATGGGCATAGTCGTCACATCTCTTCTCAGAGATAAGCTGTCACCATTCTAGCGTGTCTTTCACTCTGTATCTTTACAGTATCTGTACATTTCTTTCATTAATAGAAATAATGTATTATTGTATTTCTCTGTTTCTGACAATATTTATGTGTATTTCATTGTAATATATTTTTTTTCATTTCGTTCTAAAAAATAATCCGGATCACACATAGTGATCATATACATTTGAATGATGTGAATATGGAGTGTGGTGTGGGAGATCAAGTGTAAGATTGGAGATTTGTGAAGATTAAAGAAGACAATACCTTTCCGTGGATGTTCCTCATTTTGGGGTTTTACCACGTATATCTGGTGTACTCTTTTTATCTTGTCTCTTTCTTATTATGATTAAATGTTGTTGTTATATGGATAGGAAGATATACTAGTAAGGTTCTAGTGTTTAGTATTGTTGTATGTTTATTCATATGTCACAATATTCTAATATGGTATTAGAGTTGGTTACTATGCTCTACCTCCTTCAATAACTTTTTCTTAATTTTTTTTTACATAGCAATGCATTTATTTAGGCTCTCCTTGTTTTTTAATTTTTCTATCAAATCTAGTAGCCATTAATCTTTCTCTTTAGATTTGGATATTTTGTTACAAGATTGAATATTTTTTCTCAAAACCCCAACCCTTGTTTTTTTGATTTCTCACATATATGTGCATTTTTTTAAAATTTTAAAATCTAACCTCACCATTGTCTTCGGAATAAAGAAATCAACTGAAATAGTATTGGTTCATTAAATTTGGCTTCCGTTGGCTCAAAATTGAAATAATTATACTAGCTTAGCCTAGGTTTTTTCTTTTAACCTAAAGTTTTTTGGGCTAATTTTTAGGTTTGGTAGTTTGCTAAGCCTAGATTTTTTATCGAACCTAGTTTTTCTTCTGAAGTTAATATCTTTTGATCTAGGAGGCCGTTTTGGGTGTTTTTTTTCATGGGGTGTGGTTTTAGCCTATCCTTTGCCTCTCCACGGTCCCAATTGATTCATTTTTTGCTGTACAAACTTGTTTTTTTGGGGAAAATTTGCAGGTGTTCAGGTCGTTTTGCTCATTAGAGGTTCGAGTTGTCTTTGGGTTCGGATTTCTCTAATGTACAACCATGTTTTTTGATCAATTTGTAGGTTTAGGTGTAGATTTTCTTATTTGAGAGGTTCATTTTTCTTGGTGGAGGGATGATTTTCTCTTTGGATCATTGATCTACTAATTTGTAGGTCGTTTTACTTGAGCAGATGGAACATTTACTTGTTGGGGGTCGATTTACTTGTTGGAAGGCTGATCCAACACATTTACCAATGTTTGACCGCATAGAGGGCATTTACCAGCGTACAACCACGTGGAGGTTTCCTTGCAGGGTTTTTTTGTAAGAGAGTTTCAGTTTGAGCTGTGAACAACTCGACCATGTGGAGCGGTTGGTTCCCCCAACTACATGCCCCAACTTTGATTTTTATACCTCTGTCATATTTCTCTCTCTTTTCTTAGATCTAGAGTAAGTTACTTCCTGATTCCTCACAGGTAAGAACAAAATTGTTTATTCTTGTCATTTGTATTTTTGCATTAGGGTTTAGTTTCTTAGTTTTTTTCTTCATGTTTGCAGAGATTGTCTCTTGTTCCTGATATTTTCTTGTCACTAACCTACCTGTGTGGAAGATATTTTTTGACATTTTCAAGAGCATGTATCTACAAAATTTTATCATGGCGATAAACAAGAAACCATCCAATGCGTATAACATAGTTACCAACTTAATGAGAACTGTGACCTCAAAACGAGAACTTTGGCCAAAAAAACCCATATTTTTGCATAAAAAACATCAAAATCAACCCCCAAATAAAAAAGTGGTGCTACCAGTAGCACTATTTTTTAAAACAAGGTCAAAATTACAACATTTTTCAAACGTGGCCTTCAAAATTTAGACAATAG